>JAOSBN010139708.1:0-26497 GCA_027563595.1 Erythroxylum suave | reverse complement strand
GTCAAAAATGGGGTAGACCATAGAAGTTAAACATAGACGATAGAAATCAAACATAGACAATAAAAGTTAAGTGTAGACAATAGATACAGTGGAAGCAAAATGAAAAGCAGCTGCAAAATTGAGAAAGACATACACATTGGGAAAATTGCTATAACTTTTTCTCCCGATATCAGATTAAGGTGTTCTTTATATGGTTGGAAAGAGGACTTAAAGATATAAAACTTTGATGAAGACCTCAAAGACAGATTTTATTTTCTGAAGGGATGAAAATGGGAGAGACGATAGGTATAGACGAAGCCGAATGGAAAATGGAGAAAGACAGATGTATTAGGAAAATTACTATAACATTCCATATAGATATCAGATGGAGATGTTCTTTATATGGTTCAAAAGAATACTTCATGGTCTACAACTTTCATTTAGACGTAAAAGACAGATTTTATCATCTGAAAGGTCAGAAATGAGACAGGCGATAGGTACAGACGAAGCCAAATGAAAAGCAAACGCAAAATGGAGAAAGACAGACGTATTGGGAAAATTCCTATAACTACAAATATCCGATTGAGGAATACTTTATATGGTTAGAAATAGGATTTCAAGGTCTAAAACGTTGATGAAGATCTCAAAGATATATTGTATTGTCTCGACTGCAAAAAATGAGATGGACTATAGATAACGACGAAGCCAAATGGAAAGCAGATGCAAAACAGAGAAAGACTGACGTATTGAGCTATCAGATGGAGGTGTTCTTTACAGGGTTAGAAAGAGGACTTCAAGGTCTAAAACTTTGATGAAGACCTCAAAGACAGATTGTATTTTATGAAGGGTAAAAAATGGAACAGACAATAGGTATAGATGAAGCCGAATGGAAAGCAAACCCAAAATGAAGAAAGACAGACGCATTGAGAAAATTGTTATAACTTTCTCTATGGATATCAGATGGAGGTGTTATTTAAATGGTTCAAAAGAAGACATCAAGATCTACTACTGTCATTCAGGTATAAAAGGTAGATTTATCATCTGAAGGGTCGAAAATGAGACAGACGGTAGGTAGAGACGAAGGAAAATGAAAAGCAGATGCAAATTGGAGAAAGACAGACACATTGGGAAAATTCCTATAACTTTCTCTACAAATATCCAATTGAGGAATACTTTATATGGTTAGAAAGAGAACTTCAGGATCTAAAACTTTGATACATACCTCAAAGAAATATTTAACTGTCTGAAGGGTTAAAAATGGGACATATGATTGGTATAGACCAAGCCAAATGGAAAGCAGACGCAAAATGGAGAAAGGCAGATGCATTGGGAAAATTACTGTAACTTTCCCTATAGATATCAGATCGAGGTGTTCTTTATATGGTTCAAAAGAGACTTCAGGATCTAAATCTTTTATTCAGAACTAAAAGATAGATTTTAACATCTAAAGGGACGAAAATGGGACAGATGATAGGTACAGACGAAACCAAATAAAAAGCAGACGCAAAATATAAAAAGATAGAGGCATTGGGAAAATTGATATAACTTTCACTACAGATATCAGATTGAGGTGTGCTTTATATGATTAAAAAGAGGACTTCAAGATCTAAAACTTTTATGAAGACCTCAATGACGGATTCTATTATCTGAAGTGTCAAAAAAGGGATAGACTATAAAACTCAAACGTAGATGATAGAAGTCAAACATAGACGATAGATACAGACGAAGCCAAATGAAAAGCAGATGCAAAATGGTGAAAGACAGATGCATTGGGAAAATTGGTATAACTTTCCCTCCAGATATCAGATTGAGGTGTTCTTTACATGGCTAGAAAGATGGCTTAAAGATCTAAAACTTTGATGAAGACCTCAAAGATAGATTTTATTTTTTATAGGCCTAAAAATGGGACATACAATAGGTATAGATGAAGCCGAATGGAAAGCAAACGCAAAATCGAGAAAGACAGATGCAATTGGAAAATTACTATAACATTCCCTATAGATATCAGATGGAGATGTTCTTTATACTGTTCAAAACAATACTTCAATATCTACAACTTTCATTCAGACCTAGAAGATAGATTTTATCATCTGTGGGGTCGAAAATGGGACAGACCATAGGTATAGATGAGGCCTAATGAAAAGAAGATGCATTGGGAAAATTCCTATAACTTTCCCCGCAGATATTAGATTGAGGTGTTCTTTATACGGATAGAAAGAGGACTTCAAGATCAAAAAGTTTGATGTAGACCTCAAATATAGATTTTATCATTTGAGGGGTGAAAAATTGGACAGATGATAGAAGTCAAACATAGACAATAGAAGTCAAACATAGACAACAAAAGTCAAACAAAGACGATAGAAGTCAAGCGTAGACGATAGACACAGACGAAGCCAAATGAAAAGCAGACGCAAAATGGAGAATGACAGACGCATTGATAAAATTGCTATTACTTTCCCTACAGATATCTGATTGAGGAGTTCTTTATATGGTTAGAAAGATGACTTCAAGATCTAAAACTTTAATGCAGACCTCAAAGACAGATTCTGTTGTCAGAAGTGTTGAACATGGGACATATGATTGGTATAGAAGAAGCCAAATGGAAAGCAGACACAAAATTGAGAAAGACAGATGAATTGGTAGAATTACTATAACTTTCCCTATAGATATCATATGGAGGTGTTCTTTATATGGTTCAAAAGAAGACTTTAAGATTTACAACTTTTATTTAAACCTAAAAGACAGATTTTTTTGTCTGAAGTGTCGAAAATGGGACAGACCATAGGTACAGATGAAGCCAAATGAAAAGCAGACGCAAAACGGAGGAAGACAGACGCATTGGGAAATTTTCTATAACTTTCCCTACGGATATCAAATTGAGGTGTTCTTTATATGGTTAGGACTTCAAGATCTAAAACTCTGATGAAGGCCTCAAAAACAAATTTTATGATCTGAAGGGTCAAAAATGGGACAAACGATAGAAGTCAAACATGGACGATAGAAGTCAAACATAGACGATAGAAGTCAAGCATAGATGATAAGTACAGACGAAGCCAAATGAAAAGCAGATGCTAAATGAAGAAAGACAGATGCATTGGAAAAATTGCTGTAACTTTTCCTACAGATATTCGATTGGGTTAGGACTTCAAGATCTAAAACATTGATTAACAACTCAAAGAAAGATTCTATTTTTTGAAGGGTTAAAAATGGGACGGACTATAGGTATAGAAGAAGCCAAATGAAAAGCATATGCAAAATGGAGAAAGACAGATGCATTGAGAAAATTACAATAACTTTCCCTATAGATATCAGATGGAGGTGTTCTTTATATAGTTCAAAAGAAGACTTCAAGATCTAAGACTTTCATTCTCACCTAAAAGAAAGATTTTCTCCTTTAAAGGGTCGAAAATGGGATAGATGATAGGCACAGATGAAGCCAAATGAAAAGTAGATGCAAAAATGGAGAAAAACGGGCGCATTGGGATAATTGTTATAACTTTCCCTACAGAAATGCGATTGAGATGTTCTTTACATAGTTAGAAATAAGTCTTCATGGTCTAAAACTTTGATGCAGACCTCAAAGATAGATTTTGTTTTCTAAAGGATTAAAAATGGGACAGACGATAGGTATAACCGAAGCCAAATGGAAACCAGACGCAAAATAGAGAAACACAGATGCATTGGGAAAATGACTACAACTTTCCCTATAGATATCAGATGGAGGTGTTCTTTACATGGTTAGAAAGAGGACTTCAAGGTCTGAATCTTTGATCAAGGCATCAAAGACAGATTATATTATTTGTAGGGTTAGAAATGGGGTAGACTATAGGTATAGATGAAGCCAAATGGAAAGAAAATGCAAAATGGAGAAAGACAGACGCGTAGGGAAAATTACTATAACTTTCTCTATAGATTTCAGATGGAGTTGTTCTTTATATGGTTCCAAAGAAGACTTCAAGATCTACAACTTTTATTCATACCTAAAAGACAAATTTTATCATCTGAAGGGAAGAAAATGGGACAGTTGAAAGGTACAGACAAAGCCAAATGAAAAGCAGACACAAAATGGAGAAATGCAGAGGCATTGGGAAAATTGCTATAACTTTCCCTATAGATATCAGATTGAGGTGTTCTTTACACGTTTAGAAAGAGAGCTTCAAGATCTAAAACTCTGTGCAGACCTTGAAGATAGATTTTATAATTAGGAGGGTCAAAAATTGGACAGATTCTAGAAGTTAAACATAGACGATAGAAGTCAAATGTAGACAATAGAAGTCAAACAAAGACGATAGAAGTCAAGCATAGAAGATAGACACAGATGAAGCCAAAAGAAAATCAGACACAAAATGGAGAAAGACAAATGCATTGGGAAAATTGGTTTAACTTTCGCTACAGATATCCAATTGAGGAGTTCTTTATATGGTTAGAAAGAGAACTTCAAGGTCTAAAACTATGGTCAAGGCCTCAAAGAAAGATTTTATTGTTAGAAGGGTTAAAAATGTGACATACGATTGGTATAGATGAAGCCAAGTGGAAAGCAGACGCAAAATGGAGAAAGGCAGATGCATTTGGAAAATTACTATAACTTTCCCTATAGATATCAGATGGAGGTGTTCTTTGTATGGTTCAAAAGAAATCTTCAGGATCTAAAACTTTTATTCAGATCTAAAAGACAGATTTTATCGTTTGAAGGGATGAAAATGGGAGAGATGATAGGTACAGACGAAGCCAAATAAAAAGCAGAGGCAAAATGGTGGAAGACAGATGCATTGGGAAAACCGCTATAACTTTCCCTGCAGATATCAGATTGAGGTGTTCCTTATATAGTTAGAAAGAGGATTTCAAGATCTAAAACTTTGATGCAGACCTCAAAGATATATTTTATCATCTGAGTAGTCAAAAATGGGGCAGACAATTGAGATGTTCTTTATACGATTAGAAAGAGAACTTCTAGATGTAAAACTCTTATGCAAACTTCAATTATTGATTTTATAGTTTGAAGGGTCAAAAATTGCACAGACGCTAGAAGTCAAACATAGACGATAGAACTCAAACATAGACAATAGAAGTGAAACAAAGACGATAGAAGGCAAGCATAAAAGATAGGCACAGATGAAGCCAAATGAAATGCAGACGCAAAATGGAGAAAGACAGACACATTTTGAAAATTGCTATAACTTTCTCTACAGAAGACCTTAAAGAAAGATTTTATTGTCAGAAGGGTTAAAATTGGGACATGCGATTGGTACAGACGAAGTCAAATGGAAAGTAGACGCAAAATGGAGAAACGAAGATGCATTGGGAAAATTACTATAACTTACCCTATAGATATCAGATGGAGGTGATCTTTATATAGTCCAAAAGAGGACTTCCGGGTCTAAAATTTTTGTTCAGACTTAAAAGACAGATTTTATCGTCTGAAGGGATGAAAATGGGAAAGAAGATAGGTAAAGAAGAAGGAAAATGAAAAGCAGACACAAAATAGAGGAAGACCGAGGCAATGGAAAAATTGCTATAACTTTTCCTACATAAATCAGATTGAGGTGTTCTTTATATGATTAGAAAGAGGACTTCAAGATCTGAAACTTTGATGAAGAGCTGAAAGGCATATTTTACCATCTGAAGGGTCAAAAATGGGACAGACAATAGAAGTCAAACATAGATGATAGAAGTCAAACATAGACAATAGAAGTCAAACATAGACGATAGATATAGACGAAGCCAAATCAAAAGCAGATCCAACATGGAGAAAGATAGACGCATTGGAAAAATTGCTATAACTTTCCCTCTAGATATCAGATTGAGGTGTTATTTATATGGATAGAAAGAGGACTTAAAGATCTAAAACTTTGATGTAGATCTCAAAGATAGATTTTATTTTTTGTAGGGCTAAAAGTGGGACAGACGGTAGGTACAGACGGAGCCGAATGGAAAGCAAATGCAAAATGGAGAAAGACAGATACGTTGGGAAAATTACTATAACGTTTCCTATAGATATCAGATGGACGTGTTCTTTATATGGTTTGAAAGAAAACCTCAAGTTCTATAACCTTCATTTAGATGTAAAAGACATATTTTATCATCTAGAGGGCCAAAAGTGGGACAGAAGATAGGCATAGCTGAAGCCAAATGAAAAGCTGACGCAAAATGGAGAAAGAAAGACGCATTGGGAAAATTGCTATAATTGTCCTCACAGATATCACATTGAAGAAAGAGGTCTCCAAGATCTAAACCTTTGATGCGAACATCAAAGACATTTTTTGTTTTCTGAAGGGTTAAAAATGGGACAGAGGATTGGTATAGATGAAGCCAAATGGAAAGCAGATGCAAAATGGAGAAAGGCAGATGCATTAGGAAAATTACTATAACTTTTCCTATAGATATCAGATGGAGGTGTTCTTTATATGGTTCAAAAGAAGACTTCAAGATCTACAACATTCATTAGGACCTAAAAGACATATTTTATTGTTTGGAGGGTCGAAAATGGGACAGGTGATAGGTACAGACGAAGCCAAATGAAAAGAAGATGCAAAATGGAGAATGACAGGTGCAATGGGAAAACTGCTACAACTCACTCTATAGATATCTGATTGAGGTGTTCTTTATATGGTTAGAAAGAGGACTTCAATATCTAAAACTTTGATGCAGACCTCAAAGATATCTTTTATCATCTGAATAGTCAAAAATGGGGCAGACAATAGAAGTCAAACATAGATGACAGAAGTCAAACATAGGCGATAGAAGCTAAACATAGCCGATAGAAGCCAAGCATAGACGATAGATACAGATGAAGTCAAATGAAAAACAGACACAATATGGAGAAAGACAGACGCATTGGAAAAACTGCTATAACTTTGCCTACAGATATATGATTGAGGTGTTCTTTATATGGTTAGAATGAGGTCTGTAAGATATAAACCTTTGATGCGGACCCGAAAGACAGATTTTGTTTTCTAAAGGGTTAAAAATGGGAAAGAGGATTGGTATAAACGAAGCCAAATGGAAAGCAGATGCAAAATGGAGAAAGACAGACGCATTGCGAAAATTACTGTAACTTTCCCTATAGATATCAAATGAAGGTGTTATATGGTTCAAAAGAAGACTTCAAGATCTACAACTTTCTTTAGGATCTAAAAGACATATTTTATCGTTTAAAGGGTTGAAAAGGGAACAGACGATATGTACAGACGAAGGCAAATGAAAAGCAGATGGAAAATGGAGAAAGACAGGTGCATTGGGAAAATTGCTACAACTTTCTCTATAGATATCTGATCAAGGCGTTCTTTAAATGGTTAGAAAGAGGACTTCAAGATCCAAAACTTTGATGAAGGTCTAAAAGATAGATTTTATCATCTGAATGGTTAAAAATGGGACAAAAGATAGAAGTCAATCATAGGCTTTAAAAGTAAAACATAGCCGATAGAAGTCATGCGTAGACGACAGATACCAACGAAGTCAAATGAAATGCAGACGCAATATGCAGAAAGACAGAGTCATTGGGAAAACTGCTATAACTTTGCCAACACATATCAGATTGAGGTGTTCTTTATGTGGTTAGAAAGTTTCCAAGATCTAAATCTTTGATGTGGGCCTCAAAGACAGATTTTGTTTTCTAAAGGGTTGAAAATGGGACAGAGGATTGGTATAGACAAAGCCAAATGGAAAGCAGATGCAAAATGGAGAAGGACAGACGCATTTGAAAAATTACTATAATTTTCCCTATAGATATCAGATGTAGCTGTGCTTTATATGGTTCAAAAGAAGACTTCAAGATCTACAACTTTTGTTCGGACCTAAAATACATATTTTATAGTTTGGACGGTCGAAAAGGGTACAGACGGTAGGTACAGATGAAGCCAAATGAGAAGCGGATCCAAAATGGAGAAAGACAGGTTTGTTGGGAAAATAGCAACAACTTTCCCTACGGATATCTGATTAAGGTGTTCTTTACATGGTTAGAAAGAGGACTTCAAGATCTAAAACTTTGATGCAGGCCTCAAAGATAGATTTTATCATCTGAAGGGTCAAAAATGGGACAGACGATAGAAGTCAATCATAGACGTTAAAAGTCAAACATAGCCGATAGAAGTCATGCGTAGACGATAGATACAGACGAAGTCAAATGAAAAGCAGATGCAATATGGAGAAAGACAGACGCATTGGAAAAACTGCTATAACTTTGCTAACAGATATCAGGTTGAGGTGTTCTTTATATGGTCAGAAAGAGGTTTCCAAGATCTAAAACTTTGATGCGGGCCTAAAAGACAGATTTTGTTTTCTGAAGGGTTAAAAATGAGACAGAGGATTGGTATAGGCGAAGCCAAATGGGAAGCTGTTGCAAACTGGAGAAAGATAGACGCATTGGGAAAATTACTATAACTTTCCCTATGGATATCAGATGGAGATGTTCTTTATATGGTTCGAAAGAAGACTTCAACATCTACAACTTTCATTAAGACATAATATACATATTTTACCGTTTGGAGGGTCGAAAAGGGGACAGACAATAGGTACAGACGAAGGCAAATGAAAAGTAGATGCAAAATGGCGAAAGACAGGTGGGTTGGGAAAATTGCTACAACTTTCTCTACAAATATCTGATTGAGGTGTTCTTTATAAGGTTAGAAAGAGGACTTCAAGATCTAAAACTTTGATGAAGGCTCAAAGATAAATTTTATCATCCGAAGGGTCAAAAATGGGATAGACGATAGAACTCAAACATAGACGTTAAAAGTCAAACATAGCTGATAGAAGTCATACGTAGACGATAGATACAGACGAAGTCAAATGAAAAGAAGACGTAATATGGAGAAAGACAGACGCATTGGGAAAACTGCTATAACTTTGCCAACATATATCAGATTGAGGTGTTCTTTATATGGTTAGAAAGTGGTTTCCAAGATCTAAAACTTTGATGTAGGCCTCAAAGACAGATTTTGTTCTCTAAAGGGTTAAAAGTGAGATAGAGGATTGGTATAGGTGAAGCCAAATTGAAAGCAGATGCAAAATGGAAAAAGGCAGATGCTTTGGGAAAATTACTATAACTTTCCCTTTAGATATCAGATGGAGATATTCTTTATATGGTTCAAAAGAAGACTTCAAGAGCTACAACTTTCATTAGCACCTAATATACATATTTTACCATTTGGAGGGTCGAAAAGGGGACAGCCAACAGGTAGAGACGAAGGCAAATGAAAAGTAGATTCAAAATGGAGAAAGACAGGTGGATTTGGAAAATTGCTAAAACGTTCTCTACAAATATCTGATTGAGGTGTTCTCTATATGGTTAGAAAGAGGAGTTCAAGATCTAAAACTTTGGTGAAGGCCTCAAAGATAGATTTTGTCATATGAAGGGTCAAAAATGGGAAAGACGATAGAAGTCAAATATAGACGTTAGAAGTCAAACATAGCCGATAGAAGTCAAACGTAGACGATAGATACAGACGAAGTCAAATGAAAACCAGACACAATATGGACAATGACAGACGCATTGGGAAAACTGCTATAACTTTGCCTACAGATATCCAATTGAGGTGTTCTTTATATGGTTAGAAAGAGGTCTCCAAGATCTAAAACTTTGATGCGGGCCTCAAAGACAGATTTTGTTTTCTGAAGTGTTAAAAATGGGACTGAATATTGGTAGAGACGAAGCCAAATGGAAAGCAGATGCAAAATGGGGAAAGACAGATGCATTGGGAAAATTACCATAACTTTCCCTATAGATATCAGATGGAGGTGTTCTTTATATGGTTCAAAAGAAGACTTCAAGATCTACAACTTTTGTTAGGATATAAAGGACATATTTTATCATTTGGATGGTCGAAAAGGGGACAAACGATAGGTACTGACGAAGCCAAATCAAAAGCAGATGCAAAATGGAGAAAGACAGGTGCATTGATAAAATTGATACAACTTTTCCTACAGATATCTGATTGAGATATTCTTTATATGGTTAGAAAGAGGACTTCATGATCTAAAACTTTGATGAAGGCCTCAACGATATATTTTATCATCTGGATAGTCAAAAATGGGACAGACGATAGAAGTCAAACATAGACGATAGAAGTCAAACATAAACGTTAGAAGTCAAACATAGCCGATAGAAGTTAAGTGTAGACGATAGATACAGACGAAGTCAAATGAAAAGCAAACGCAATATGGAGAAAGACAGACGCATTGGGAAAACGGCTATAACTTTGCCTGCAGATATCTGATTGAGGTTTTCTTTATATTGTTAGAAAGAGGTCTCCAGGATCTAAACCTTTGATACGGGCCTCAAAGATAGATTTTTTTTTCTAAAAGGTTAAAAATGGGACAGAGGATTGGTATAGACGAAGCCAAATGGATAGCAGATGTAAAATGGAGAAAGACAGATGCATTGGGAAAATTACTATAACTTTCCCTATAGCTATCAGATAGAGGTGTTCTTTATATGGTTTACAAGAAGACTTCAAGGTCTACAACTTTCATTAGGACCTAAAGGACATATTTGATTTTTTGGACGGTCGAAAAGGGACAGACGATAGGTATAGATGAAGCCAAATGGAAAGTAGATGCAAAATGGAGAAAGGCAGGTGCATTGGGAAAATTCCTACACCTTTCTCTACAGATATTTGATTGAGGTTTTCTTTATATGGTTAGATAGAGGACTTCAAGAGCTAAAACTTTGATGCAGACCTCATTGATAGATTTTATCATCTGAAGGGTAAAAAATGGGACAGATGATAGAAGTCAAACACAGATGTTAGAAGTCAAACGTAGGCAATAGAAGTTAGGCGTAGACTATAGATGCAGACGAATTCAAATGAAAACCAGACGCAATATGGAGAAAGACAGACGCATTGGGAAAACTGCTATAACATTGCCTACAGATATCCGATTGAGGTGTTCTTTATATGGTTAGAAAGAGGTCTCCAAGATCTAAAACTTTGGTGCGCATCTCAAAGACATATTTTGTTTTCTAAAGGGTTAAAAATGGGACAGAGAATTGGTATAGACGAAGCCACATGGAAAGTAGATGCAAAATGGAGAAAGACAGACATATTAGGAAAGTTACTATAACTTTCCCTATAGATATCAGATGGATGTGTTCTTTATATGGATCAAAAGAACACTTCAAGATCTACAACTTTCATTCGGACATAAAAGACATATTTTATCATTTGGAGGGTCAAAAATGGGACACACAAAAGGTACAGACGAAGCCAAATGAAAAGTAGATGCAAAATGGAGAAAGATAGGTGATTGAGATGTTCTTTATATGGTTTGAAAGAGGACTTCAAAATCTAAAACTTTGATGTAGACCTCAAAGACATATTTTATCATCTGAAGGGTCAAAAATGGGATAGACGATAGAAGTCAAACATAGACGTTAGAAGTCAAACATAGCTGATAGAAGTCAAGCGTAGACGATCGATACAGACGACGTCAAATGAAAAGCAGACGCAATATGGAGAAAGACAGACGCATTGGGAAAACTGCTATAACTTTGCCTACAGTTATCCGATTGAGTTGTTCTTTATATAGTTAGAAAGAGGTCTCCAAGATCTAAACCTTTGATGAGGTCCTCAAAGACATTTTTTGTTTTCTGAAGGGTTAAAAATGGGACAGAGGATTGGTATAGACGAAGCCAAATGGAAAGCAAATGCAAAATGGAGAAAGACAGACGCATTGGGAAAATTGCTACAACTTTCTCTACAGATGTCTCATTAAGATGTTCTTTACATGGTTAGAAAGAGGACTTCAGGATCTAAAACTTTGATGAAGACCAGAAAGATATATATTATCATCCGAAGCGTAAAAAATGGGACACATGATAGAAGTCAAACATAGACGATAGAAGTCAAACACACGAGATAGAAGTCAAACATAGCCGATAGAAGTCAAGCATAGACGATAGATACAGACGCAGTCAGATGAAAAGCAGACGCAATATGGAGAAAGATAGACGCATTGGGAAAACTGCTATAACTTTGTCTACAGATCTCCGATTAAGGTGTTCTTTATATGGTTAGAAAGAGGCCTCCAAGATCAAAAACTTTGATGCGGACCTCAAAGACAGATTTTATTTTTTGAATAAAAATGGGATAGAGTATTGTTATAGATGAAGCCAAATGGAAAGCAGATGCAAAATGGAGAAAGACAGACACATTGGGAAAATTACTATAACTTTCCCTATATATATCAGATAGAGGTGTTCTTTATATGGTTCAAAAGAGAACTTCAAGGTCTACAACTTTCGTTCAGACCTAAAAGACATATTTTATCATTTGAAGGGTCAAAAATGGGACAGACAGTAGGTACACACGAAGCCAAATGAGAAGCGGATGCAAAATGGAGAAAGACAGGTACATTGGGAAAATTGCTGCAACTTTCCCTATGGATATCTGACTGAGGAGTTCTTTATATGGTTAGAGAGAGGACTTTAAGATCTAAAACTTTGATGCAGACTCAAAGATAGATTTTATGATCTGGAGGGTCAAAAATAGGACAGACAATAAAAGTCAAACATAGACGTTAGAAGTCAAACATAGACATTGGAAGTCAAACATAGCCGATAGAAGTCAAGGGTAGACGGTAGATACAGACGCATTCAAATGAAAAGCAGACGCAATATGGAGAAAGATAGACGCATTGGGAAATCTGTAATAACTTTGTCTACAGATCTCCGATTAAGGTGTTCTTTATATGGTTAGAAAGAGGCCTCCAAGATCTAAAACTTTGATGCAGACCTCAAAGACAGATTTTATTTTCTGAAGGGCTAAAAATGGGACAGAGGATTGGTATAGACGAAGCCAAAAGGAAAGCAGATGCAAATTGGAGAAAGACAGACGCATTGGGAAATTTACTATAACTTTCCCTATAGATATTAGATGGAGGTGTTTTTATATGGTTCAAAGGAAAACTTCAAGATCTACAACTTTCATTGGGACTTAAAAGACATATTTTATCGTTTGAAGGGCTAAAAATGGAACAGACGATAGGTACAGACGAAGCCAAACGAAAAGTAGATGCAAAATGGAGAAAGATAGGTGCATTGCAAAAATTGCTACAAATTTCTCTACAGATGTCTCATTGAGGTGTTCTTTGTATAGTTAGAAAGAGGACTTCAGGATCTAAAACTTTGATTAAGACCAGAACGATATATATTATCATCTGAAGGGTCAAAAATGGGACACATGATAGAAGTCAAACATAGACGATAGAAGTCAAACACACACGATAGAAGTCAAACATAGCCGATAGAAGTCAAGCGTTGACGATAGATACAGACGCAGTCAGATGAAAAGCAGACGCAATATGGAGAAAGACAGACGCATTGGGAAAACTGCTATAACTTTGTCTACAGATCTCCGATTAAGGTGTTATTTATATGGTTAGAAAGAGGTCTCCAAGATCTAAAACTTTGATGGGGACCTCAAAGACAGATTTTATTTTCTGAAGGGCTAAAAATGGGACAGAGGATTGGTATAGACAAAGCCAAAAGGAAAGTAGATGCAAACTGGAAAAAGACAGACGCATTGGGAAATTTACTATAACTTTCCCTATAGATATCAGATGGAGGTGTTCTTTACATGGTTTAAAAGAATACTTCAAGATCTACAACTTTCGTTAGGACTTAAAAGGCATATTTTATGGTTTGAAGGGCTAAAAATAAGGCAGACGATAGGTACAATCAAAGCCAAATGAAAAGCAGATGCAAAATGGAGAAAGACAGGTGCATTGGGAAAATTGCTACAACTTTCCATGTAGATATCTGATTCAGGTGTTCATTATATGGTTAGAAAGAGGACTTCAAGATCTAAAACTTTGATGCAGACCTCAAAGATAGATTTTATGATTTGAAGGCTCAAAAATAGGACAGACAATAAAAGTCAAACATAGACATTGGAAGTCAAACATAGCCGATAGAAGTCATGGGTAGAAGATAGATACAGACGCAGTCAAATGAAAAGTAGACGCAATATGGAGAAACATAGACGCATTGGGAAAACTGCAATAACTTTGTCCACAGATGTCCGATTGAGGTGTTCTTTATATGGTTAGAAGGAGGTCTCCAAGATCTAAAACTTTGATGTGGACCTCAAAGACAGATTTTATTTTTTGAATAAAAATGGGACAGAGTATTGTTATAGATGAAGCCAAATGGAAAGCAGATGCAAAATGGAGAAAGACAGACGTATTGGGAAAATTACTATAACTTTCCCTATAGATATCAGATAGAGGTCTTCTTTATATGGTTCAAAAGAGGACTTCAAGATCTACAACTTTCGTTCAGACCTAAAAGACATATTTTATCATTTGAAGGGTGAAAAATGGGACAGACAGTAGGTACACACAAAGCCAAATGAGAAGCGGATGCAAAATGGAGAAAGACAGGTACATTGGGAAAATTGCTACAGCTTTCCCTACGGATATCTGACTGAGGTGTTCTTTATATGGTTAGAAAGAGGACTTTAAGATCTAAAACTTTGATGTAGACCTCAGAGATAGATTTTATGATCTGGAGGGTCAAAAATAGGATAGACAATAAAAGTCAAACATAGATGATAAAAGTCAAACATAGACATTGGAAGTCAAACATAGCCGATAGAAGTCAAGGGTAGACGGTAGATACAGACGCATTCAAATGAAAAGCAGACGCAATATGGAGAAAGATAGACGCATTGGGAAATCTGTAATAACTTTGTCTACAGATCTCCGATTAAGGTGTTCTTTATATGGTTAGAAAGAGGCCTCCAAGATCTTAAACTTTGATGCGGACCTCAAAGACAGATTTGATTTTCTGAAGGGCTAAAAATGGGACAGAGGATTGGTATAGACGAAGCCAGATGGAAAGAAGATGCAAAATGGAGAAAGACAGACGCATTGGGAAAATTACTATAACTTTCCATATAGATATCAGATGGAGGTGTTCTTTATATGGTTCAAAAGAATAGTTCAAGATCTACAACTTTCATTCGGATCTAAAAGACATATTTTATCATTTGGAGGGTCGAAAATGAGGCCGACGATAGGTACAATCAAAGCCAAATGAAAAGCAGACGCAAAATGGAGAAAGACAGGTGCATTGGGGAAATTGCTACAACTTTCCATACAGATATCTGATTTAGGTGTTCATTATATGGTTAGAAAGGGGACTTCAAGATCTAAAACTTTGATGCAAACCTCAAAGATAGTTTTTATGATCTGAAGGGTCAAAAATAGGACAGACGATAAAAGTCAAACATAGACGATAGAAGACAAGAGTAGACGATAGATACAGATGCAATCAAATGAATAGTAGACATAATATGGAGAAAGATAGATGCATTGGGAAAACTGCAATAACTTTCTCTACAGATGTTCGATTGAGCTGTTCTTTATAAGGTTAGAAGTAGGTCTCCAAGATCTAAAACTTTGATGCGGACCTCAAAGACAGATTTTATTTTCTGAAGGGTTAAAAATGGGACAGAGGATTGTTAGAGACGAAGCCAAATGGAAAGCAGATGCACAATGGAGAAAGACAGGTGCATTGAGAAAATTGCTACAACTTTCCCAACGGATATCTGATTGAGGTGTTCTTTATATGGTTAGAAAGAGGACCTAAAAATCTAAAACTTTGATGCAAACCTCAAAGATAGAGTTTATCATCTGAAGGGTAAAAAATGAGACAGACGATAGAAGTAAAACATAGACGATAGAAGTCAAACATAGCTGACAGAAATCAGGCATAGACGATAGATACAGATGAAGTCAAATTAAAAGTAGAAGCAATAAGGAGAAAGACAGATGCATTGGGAAAACTACTGTAACTTAGCCTACAGATATCAGATTTAGGTGATCTTTATATAGTTAGAAAGAGGTCTCCAAGATCTAAACCTTTAACGCTAACTCAAAGATCGATTTTTTTTCTGAGGGGTGGTATAGAGGAAACCAAATGGAAAGTAGAAGCAAAATGGAGAAAGATAGACACATTGGGAAATTTACTATAACTTTCCCTATAGATATCAGATGGGGGTGTTCTTTATATGGTTCAAAAGAAGATTTCAAGATCTACAACTTCCATTAGGATCTAAAAGAAATAGTTTATCGCTTGAAGGGTCTAAAACAGGACAGAGGGAAGGTACAGACGAAGCCAAATCAGAAGCAGATGCAAAATGGAGAAAGACAGGTGCATTGGGAAAATTGCTACAACTTTGCCTTCGGATATCTGATTGAGGTGTTCTTTATATGGTTAGAAAGAGGACTTCAAGATCTGCAACTTTGACACAAACTCAAAGATAGAGTTTGTCATCTGAAGGGTCAAAAATGGGACAGATGATAGAAGTCAAACATAGACGCAATATGGAGAATGATTGACGCATTAGGAAAACTGCTATAACTTTGTCTACAGATCTCCGATTGGTGTTCTTTATATGGTTAGAAAGAGGTCTCCATGATCTAAAACTTTGGTTCGGACCTCAAAGACAGATTTTCTTTTCTGAAGGGTTAAAAATTGGACAGAGGATCGGTATAGATGCAGCCAAATGGAAAGTAGATGCAAAAAGGAGAAAGATAGACGCATTGGGAAAATTACTATAACTTTCCCTATAGATATCAGATGGAGGTGTTCTTTATATGGTTCAAAAGAATACTTCAAGATCTACAACTATCATTAAGACCTAAAGGATATATTTTATCGTTTGAAGAGTCAAAAATGGGACAGACGATAGGCACAGTTAAAGCCAAATGAAAAGCAGATGCAAAATGGAGAAAGACAGGTGCATTGGGAAAATTGCAACAACTTTCCCTACGGATATCTGATTGAGATGTTCTTTACATGGTTAGAAAGAGGACTTCAAGATCTAAAACTTTCATGCAAACCTCAAAGATAGAGTTTGTAATCTGAAGGGTCAAAAAAGGGACAGACGATAGAAATCAAACATAGACGATAGAAGTCAAACATACACGATAGAAGTCAAACATAGCCGACAGAAGTCAAGCCTAGACGATAGATACAGACGCAGTCAAATGAAAAGCAGACGCAATATGGAGAAAGACAGACGCACTGGGAAAACTGCTATAACATTGCCTACAGATATCCGATTGATGTGTTCTTTATATGGTTAGAACGAGGTCTCCAAGATCTAAGACATTGATGCAAATCTCAACGACAGATTTTGTTTTCTGAAGGGTTAAAAATGGTATAGAGGATTGGTATAGCCACAGCCAAATGGAAAGCAAATGCAAAATGGTGAAAGATAGACGCATTAGGAAAATTACTATAACTTTCCCTATAGATATCAGATGGAGGTGTTCTTTATATGGTTCAAAAGAACACTTCAAGATCTAAAACGTTCATTCGGATGTAAAAGAAATATTTTATCTCTTGAAGGGTCAAAATTGGGATAGACGGAAGGTACAGACGAAGCTAAATGAAAAGCAGATGCAAAATGAAGAAAGACAGGTGCATTGGGAAAATTGCTACAACTTTCCCTACGGATATCTGATTGAGATGTTCTTTACATGGTTAGAAAGAGGACTTCAAGATCTAAAACTTTGATGCAAACCTTAAAGATAGAGTTTGTGATCTGAAGGGTCAAAAATGGGACAGACGATAGAAGTCAATCATAGACGATAGAAGTCAGACATAAACGATAGAAGTCAAACATAGTCGATAGAAGTCAAGCGTAGACGATAGAAGCAGACGCAGTCAAATGAAAAGCAGACGCAATATGGAGAAAGATAGACGCACTGGGAAAACTGCTATAACACTGCCTACAGATATCCGATTGACGTGTTCTTTATATGGTTAGAAGGAGGTCTCCAAGATCTAAGACATTGATTCGAATCTCAAAGGCAGATTTTGTTTTCTGAAGGGTTAAAAATGGTACAGAGGATTGGTATAGCTGCATCCAAATGGAAAGCAGATGCAAAATGGTGAAAGATAAACGCATTGGGAAAATTACTATAACTTTCCCTATAGACAACAGATGGAGGTGTTCTTTATATGGTTCAAAAGAATACTTCAAGATCTACAACTTCCATTAGGATCTAAAAGAAACACTTTATCACTTGAAGGCTCAAAAATGGGACAGACGGAAGGTACACACGAAGCCAAATGAGAAGCAGATGAAAAATGGAGAAAGACAGGTGCATTGGGAAAATTGTTACAACTTTCACGACAGATATCTGATTGAGGTCTTCTTTATATGGTTAGAAAGAGGTCTCCAAGATCTAAAACTTTGATGTGGACCTCAAAGACAGATTTTATTTTTTGAAGGGTTAAAAATGGGACAGATTATTGGTGTAGACGAAGCCAAATGGAAAGCAGATGCAAAATGGAGAACGATAGACGCATTGGGAAAATTACTATAACTTTCCCTATAGATATTAGATGGAGGTGTTCTTTCTATGGTTCAAAAGAAGACTTCAAGATCTACGACTTTCATTACAACCTAAAAGAAATATTTTATTGTTTGAAGGTTTGAAAATGGGACAGGCGGTAGGTACAGATGAAGCAAAATGAGAAACAGATGCAAATTGGAGAAAGACGGGTGCATTGGGAAAATTGCTACAACTTTCCTTACGGATATCTGATTGAGGTGTTCATTATATGGTTAGAAAGAGGACTTCAAGATCTAAAACTTTGATGCAGACCTCAAAGATATAGTTTATCATCTGAAGTGACAAAAATGGGACAGACGATAGAAGTCAAACATAGACGATAGAAGTAAAATATACACGGTAGAAGTCAAAAATAGCCGATAGAAGTCAAGCGTAGACGATAGATACAGACGTAGTCAAATGAAAAGCAGACGCAATATGGAGAAAGACAGACGCATTGGGAAAATTGCTATAACTTTGTCTACAGTTCTTCGATTGAGGTGTACTTTATATGGTTAGAAAGACGTGTCCAAGATCTAAAACTTTGATGCGGACCTCAAAGACAGATTTTATTTTCTGAAGGGTTAAAAATGGGACAGAGGATTGGTATAGATGAAGCCAAATGGAAAACAGATGCACAATGGAGAAAGACAGACGCATTAGGAAAACTACTATAACTTTCCCCATAGATACCAGATGGAGGTGTTCTTTATATGGTTCAAAAGAAGACTTCAAGATCTACAGCGTTCATTCGGACCTAAAACACATATTTTATCAGTTGAAGGATCGAAAATGGGACAGATGATAGGTACAGACGAAGTCAAACGAAAAGAAGATGCAAAAAGGAGAAAGACAGGTGGATTTGGAAAATTGATACAACTTTCACTACATATATCTAATTGAGATGTTCCTTATATGGTTAGAAAGAGGACTTCAAGATCTAAAACTTTTATGCAGATCTCAAAGATAGATTTTATCATCTGTTGGGTCAAAAATTAGACAGACGATAGAAGTAAAACATAGACGATAGAAGTCAAACATAGGCGTTAGAAGTCAAACATAGCCGATAGAAGTCAAGCGTAGACGATAGATATAGACAAAGTCAAATGAAAAGCAAACGCAATATGGAGAAAGACAGACGCATTGGGAAAACTCCGATAACATTGCCTACAGATATCCGATTGATGTGTTCTTTATATGGTTAAAAAGAGGTCTCCAAGATCTAAAACTTTGTTGCGGATCTCAAAGATACATTTTGTTTTCTAAAGGTTTAAAAATGGGACATAGGATTGGTATAGACACAGCCAAATGGAAAACAGATGCAAAATGGAGAAAGATAGACGCATTTGGAAATTTACTATAACTTTCCCTATAGATATCAGATGAAGGTGTTCTTTATATGGTTCAAAAGAAGACTTCATGATCTACAACTTCCATTAGGATATAAAATAAATATTTTATCGCTTAAAGGCTCAAAAATAGGACAGACGGACGGTACAAACGAAGCCAAATGAGAAGCAGATGCAAAATAGAGAAAGACAGGTGCATTGGAAAAATTGCTACAACTTTCCCTACGTATATCTGATTGAGGTGCTCTTTATATGGTCAGAAAGAGGACTTCAAGATCTAAAACATTGATGAAGACCTCAATGATTGAGTTTGTCATCTGAAGGTTCATAAATGAGACAGACGATAGAAGTCAAACATAGACGATAGAAGTCAATCATAGACGTTAGAAGTCAAAAGTGTAGACGATAGATACAGACAAAGTCAAGTGAAAAGTAGACGCAATAAGGAGAAAGACAGATGCATTGGGAAAACTGCTATAACTTGGCCTACAGATATTTGATTTAGGTGTTCTTTATATACTTAGAAAGAGGTCTTCAAGATCTAAACTTTTAATGCTGATTCAAAGACAGTTTTTTTTCTAAAGGGTTAAAAATGGGGCAGAGGATTGGTATAGAGGAAGCCAAATGGAAAGCAGAAGCAAAATGGAGAAAGACAGACACATTGGGAAATTTACTATAACTTTCCCTATAGATATCGGATGGAGGTGTTCTTTATATGGTTCAAAAGAAGACTTCAAGATCTACAACTTCCATTAGGATCTAAAAGCAATATTTTATCGCTTGAAGGGTCAAAAATGGGACAGACGGAAGGTACAGACGAAGCCAAATGAGAAGAAGAAGCAAAATGGAGAAAGACAGGTGCATTGGAAAAATTGCTACAACTTTCCGTACAGATATCTGATTGAGGTGTTATTTATATGGTTAGAAAGAGGACTTCAAGATCTAAACCTTTTATGTGGACCTCAAAGACATATTTTGTTTTCTAAAGGGTTAAAAATGGGACAGAGGATTGGTATGGATGAAGCCAAATGGAAAGCAGATGCAAAATGGAGAAAGACAGACACATTGGAAAAATTACTGTAACTTTCCCTATAGATATCAAATGGAGGTGTTCTTTATATGGTTCAAAAGAAGACTTTAAGATCTACAACTTTCATGCGGACATAAAAGACAATTTTTATCGTTGGAGGGTCGAAAATGGGACAGACAATAGGTACAGACGAAGCCAAGTGAAAAGTATATGCAAAATGGAGAAAGACAGGTGCATTGGAAAAATTTCTGCAACTTTCTCTACAGATATCTGATTGAGTTGTTCCTCATATGGTTAGAAAGAGGACTTCAAGATCTAAAGCTTTGATGTAGACCTCAAAGATAGATTTTATCATCTGAAGGGTCAAAAATGGCACAGACGATAGAAGTCAAACATAGATGTTAGAAGTCAAACAAAGCTGATAGAAGTCAAGCGTAGACGATAGATACAGAAGACTTTAAATGAAAAGCAGACGCAATATGGAGAAAGTTAGACACATTAGGAAAACTGCTATAACTTTGCCTACAGTTATCCGATTGAGGTGTTCTTTATGTAGTTAGAAAGAGGTCTCCAAGATCTAAACCTTTGATGCGGTCCTCAAAGACATTTTTTTTTTTCTGAAGGGTTAAAAATGGGACAAAGGATTGGTATAGATGAAGCCAAATGGAAAGCAGATGCAAAATGGCGAAAGACAGACGTATTGGGAAAATTACTATACCTTTCCCTATAGATATCAGATGGAGGTGTTCTTTATATGGTTCAAAAGAGAACTTCAAGATCTACAACTTTCATTAGGACTTAAAAGACATATTTCATCATTTGAAGGTCTGAAAATGGGACAGGCGATAGGTATAGACGAAGCCAAATGAAAAGTTGATGCAAAATGGAGAAAGATAGGTGCATTGGGAAAACTGCTACAACTATCTCTACAGATGTCTGATTGAGGTGTTCTTTATATGGTTAGAAAGAGGACTTCAGGATCTACAACTTTGATGAAGACTAGAAAGATATATATTATAATCTGAATAGTCAAAAATGGGGCATACGATACAAGTCAAACATAAACGATAGAAGTCAAACATACACGATAGAAGTCAAACATAGCCGATAGAAGTCAAGCGTAGACGATAGATACAGACGCAGTCAAATGAAAAGCAGACGCAATATGGAGAAAGACAGACGCATTGGGAAAACTGCCATAACTTTGTCTACAGATCTCCAATTAAGGTGTTCTTTATATGATTAGAAAGAGGTCTCCAAGATATAAAACTTTGATGCGGACTTCAACGACAGATTTTATTTTTTGAAGGGCTAAAAATGGGACAGAGGATTGGTATGGACGAAGCCGAAAGGAATGCTGATGCAAATTGGAGAAAGACACACGCATTGGGAAATTTACTATAACCTTCCCTATAGATATCAGATGGAGGTGTTCTTTATATGGTTGAAAAGAATACTTCAAGATCTACAACTTTCATTCGGACCTAAAAGACATATTTTATCGTTTGAAGGGCCGAAAATGAGGCAGACGATAGGTACAATCAAAGCCAAATGAAAAGCTGATGCAAAATGGGGAAAGACAGGTACATTGGGGAAATTGCTATAACATTCCATACAGATATATGATTGAGGTGTTCATTATATGGTTAGAAAGAGGAATTCAAGATCTAAAACTTTGATGCAGACCTCAAAGACAGATTTAATGATCTAAAGGGAAAATAGGACAGACTATAAAAGTCAAACATAGATAATAGAAGTCAAACATAGACATTGGAAGTCAAACGTAGCCGATAGAAGTTAAGGGTAGACGATAGATACAGACGTAGTCAAATGAAAAGTAGACACAATATGGAGAAAGTTAGACGCATTGGGAAAAGTTCAATAACTTTGTCTACAGATGTCCGATTGAGGTGTTCTTTATATGGTTAGAAGGAGGTCTCCAAGATCTAAAACTTTGATGCGGACCTCAAAGACAGATTTTATTTTCTGAAGGGTTAAAAATAGGACAGAGGATTGGTGTAGACGAAGCCAAATGGAAAGCAGATGCACAATGGAGAAAGATAGGTACATTGGGAAAATTGCTACAACTTTCCCTACGGATACCTGATTGAGGTGTTCTTTATATGGTTAGAAAGAGGACTTCAAGATCTAAAACTTTGATGCAGACCTCAAAGATAGGGTTTATCACGTAAAGGGTCAAAAATGGGACAGACGATAGAAGTAAAACATAGAAGATAGAAGTCAAACATAGCCGACAGAAGTCAAGCGTAGACGATAGATACAGACGCAGTCAAATGAAAAGTAGACGCAATAAGGAGAAAAACAGATGAATTGGGAAAACTGCTATAACTTAGCCTACAGATATCCGATTTAGGTGTTCTTCACATAGTTAGAAACAGGTCTCCAAGATCTAAACGTTTAACACTGACTCAAAGATAGACTTTTTTCTGAAGGGTTAAAAATGGGACAGAGGATTGATACAGTGGAAACCAAATGGAAAGCAGAAGCAAAATGGAGAAAGACAGACACATTGGGAAATTTACTATAACTTTCCCTATACATATCAGATGGAGGTGTTCTTTATATGGTTCAAAAGAATACTTCAAGATCTACAACTTTGATTAGGACCTAAAAGAAATATTTTATCATTTGAAGGGTCAAAAATGGGACAGACGATAGGCACAATCAAAGCCAAATGAAAAGCAGATGCAAATTGAAGAAAGACAGGTGCATTGGGAAAATTGCTACAACTTTCCCTACGGACATCTGATTCAGATGTTCTTTATATGGTTAGAAAGAGGACTTCAGGATCTAAAACTTTGGTGCAAACCTCAAAGGTAGAGTTTGGTATCTGAAGGGTCAAAAATGGGACAGACGATAGAAGTCAAATATAGAAAATAGAAGTCAAACATACACGATAAAAGTCGAACATAGCCGATAGAAGTCAAGCGTAAACGATAGATACAGACGCAGTCAAATGAAAAGCAGACGCAATATGGAGAAAGACAGACGCAATGGGAAAACTGGTATATCATTGCCTACAGATATCCGATTGACGTGTTCTTTATATGGTTAGAAAGAGGTCTCCAAGATCTAAGACATTGATGCAAATCTCAAAGACAGATTTTGTTTTCTGAAGTTAAAAATGGTATAGAGGATTGGTATAGACGCAGCCAAATGGAAAGCAGATGCAAAATGGTGAAAGATAGACGCGTTGGGAACATTACTATAACTTTCCCTATAGATATCAGATGGAGGTGTTCTTTATATGGTTCAAAAGAATACTGCAAAATGGTGAAAGATGAGGTAGACGATCGTTACATTCAAAGCCAAATGAAAAGCAGATGCAAAATGGAGAGAGACAGGTTTATTGGGAAAATTGCTACAACTTTCCCTACAGATATCTGATTGAGGTGTTCATTATATGGTTAGAAAGAGGACTTCAAGATCTAAAACATTGATGAAGACCTCAAAGATAGATTTTATCATCTGAAGGGTCAAAAATGGAACAGACGATAGAAGTCAAACGTAGACGATAAAAGTCAAACATATACGTTAGAAGTCAAACATAGCCGATAGAAGTCAAGCTTAGACGATAGATACAGATGAAGTCAAATGAAAAGTAGACGAAACAACAAGAAAGACAAATGCATTGGGAAAACTGCTATAACTTGGCTTACAGATTTCCGATTTAGGTGTTCTTTATATAGTTAGAAAGAGGTCTCCAAGATCTAAACCTTTAATGCTGACTCAAAGACATATATTTTTTTCTGAAGGGTTAAAAATGGGACAGAGGATTAGTATAGAGGTAACCAAATGAAAAGTAGAAGCAAAATGGAGAAAGACAGACGCATTGGGAAATTTACTATAACTTTCCTTATAGATATCAAGTGAAGGTGATCTTTATATGGTTCAGAAGAAGACTTCAAGATCTACAACTTCCATTAGGATCTAAAAGAAACATATTATCACTTAAGGGGGAAGAAATGGGACAGACGGAAGGTACAGATGAAGCCAAATGAGAAGCAGAAGCAAAATGGAGAAAGACGGGTGCATTGGGAAAATTGCTACAACTTTCAATACAGATATCTGATTGAGGTGTTCTATAAAAGGTTAGAAAGAGGAATTTAAGATCTAAAACATTGATGAAGACGTCAAAGATAGAGTTTGTCATCTGAAGGGTCAAAAATGGGACAAACGATAGAAGTCAAACATAGCCAATAGAATTCAAGCGTAGACGATAGATACAGATGCAATCAAATGAAAAGTGGACGCAATACGGAGAAAGACAGACGCATTAGGAAAACTGCTATAACTTTGTCTACAGATCTCCGATTGAGGTGTTCTTTATATGGTTAGAAATAGGTCTCCAAGATCTAAAACTTTGATGTGGACCTCAAAGACAGATTTTATTCTTTGATGGGTTAAAAATGGGACATATTATTGGTATAGACAAAGCCAAAAGGAAAGCAGATGCAAAATGGAGAAAGACAGACGTATTGGGAGAATTACTATAACTTTTCCTATAGATATCAGATGGAGGTGTTCTTTATATGGTTCAAAAGACGACTTCAAGATCTACAACTTTTATTACAACCTAAAGGAAATATTTTATTGTTTGAAGGGTCGAAAATGGGACAGGCGGTAGGCACAGACGAAGCAAAATGAGAAGCAGATGCAAATTGGAGAAAGACAGGTGCATTGGGAAAATTGCTGCAACTTTCCTTATGGATATCTGATTGAGGTGTTCTTTATATGGTTAGAAAGAGGACTTCAAGATCTAAAACTTTGGTGCAGACCTCAAAGATAGGGTTTATCATCTGAGGTGACAAAAATGGGACAGACGATAGAAGTCAAACATACACGATAGAAGTCAAATATAGCCGACAGAAGTCAAGCGTAGACGATAGATACAGACGCAGTCAAATGAAAAGCAGAAGCAATATGGAGAAAGACAGACGCATTGGGAAAACTGCTGCAACTTTGTCTGCAGATCTCCGATTGAGGTGTTCTTTATATGGTTTGAAAGAGCTCTCCGATATCTAAAACTTTGACGCGGACCTCAAAAATAGATTTTATTTTTTGAAGAGTTAAAAATGGGACAGAGGATTGGTATAGACGAAGCTAAATGGAAAGAAGATGCAAAACGGAGAAAGACAGACGCATTGGGAAAATTACTATAACTTTCCCTATAGATATCAGATGGAGATGTTCTTTATATGGTTCAAAAGAAGACTTCAAGATCTACAACTTTCATTACGACCTAAAAGAAATATTTTATGGTTTGAAAGGTCGGAAATGGGACAGACGGTAGGTACAGATGAAGCCAAATGAGAAGCAGATGCAAATTGGAGAAAGACAGGTGCATTGGGAAAATTGCTACAACTTTCTCTACAGATATCTGATTGAGGTGTTCTTTGTATGGTTAAAAAGAGGACTTCAAGATCTAAAACTTTGATTCAGATCTCAAAGATATCATCTGAAGGGTCAAAAATGGGACAGACGATAGAAGTCAAACATAGATGATAGAAGTCAAACATACACGATAAAAGTCAAATATGGCTGACAGAAGTAGAGTGTAGACGATAGATATAGACGCAGTCAAATGAAAAGCATGCGCAATATGGAGAAAGACAGACGCACTGGGAAAACTGCTATAACTTTGTCTACAGATCTCCGATTGAGGTGTTCTTTTTATGGTTAGAAAGAGCTCACCAAGATCTAAAACTTTGATGCGGACCTCAAAGACAGATTTTATTTTCTGAAGGGTTAAAAATGGGACAGAGGATTG
>JAOSBN010139662.1:0-58827 GCA_027563595.1 Erythroxylum suave | reverse complement strand
GTTCTTGTGAAACAAAAGCTTGTGCATAAATCTGAAATTGTGCCTTGAGCTTGTTGGAGCGTGACCTTGTAATTGGATCCATTGGCATCCTCTAGTCTCCATTGTCTTGGTGAGTTGCATCACTTATTAAAAATTCTAATATGGTATCAAGGGAGCTTATATTCTTGCACTTTTGAACTTTCATAAATTATTTGAAATGGAGAGTGATGTGAGTGGAAAAAGAGATTGAAAAATTCCTTTGTAAAAGGGAAAAGCCCATGGTGTATTTTAATGAGAAGTTTTGTGGTTCGAGGTGAAATTATTCAACTTACGAGAAGGAGTTCTATGCTATAGTTTGAACCATGGATCATTGGAATCATTTTCTTAGAGCAAAGCCTTTAGTGTTAAATTTAGATCATAAGGCTTTAGGGCATATACATAGATAGGAAAAACTAAGTTTGAGACATGTTAAGTGGGTAAGGTTCGTTCAATAGTTCAATTTCTCTTCAAAATACAAAATGGAAAGTCAAACATTATGGAGGTTGCTTGGAACAAAATTGAACATCCAAAAACTTAGTCAAACGGAGATTACTAACCATACTTTGGGTGCCCATTAATATGATTTAGTGTTAAAATAACCAAGAATTAGGATATGAAACTGGCTTATGTGAAGTTTGTTGATAATCGTTTGCTTACCTACCCTATAAGGTATTCTCCATCTGAGGTTTTTTATGGTATTGCTCCATATCTCATTATTGATTTGGTGACTATTATGAAGAAAGAACTCGTAAGTCATGATGCTAAACCTAAAGTGAAGATGGTAAAGAAGCTTTATGAGCAAATTTGTGCTAAGATTGAGAAGGTGAATGAGTTATAAAAGGCTAAAGTCAATAAGCATCGTAAGCAACTAGAGTTCAAGCCTGGAGATCTTGTGTGGCTTTGTCTTAGAAAGAAGAGGTTTTCATCCTAGTGCAAGAAGAAGCTGATGCCTCGTGCGAATGGTCCTTTTAGAGTCATTGAGGGAATTGGGGTTAGTGCTCACAAGATCTTCTAAGAGAATATGATGTTTCTGCTACATTAAACATGAGAGATTTAAGTCCTTAGTTTGATGATGATGTGCTTCAAGAGTTGAGGATGACTCTTTTGAGGAAAGGTAGAATTTTGTGGAAGCATTGGGCTTAATTAGCAAATAATCATCCAAATTATCCTTACGAGCAATGGGCTGGGCATACCTTATTTTGGCTTTAATAAACTAATTTATTTATGATTTTATTAGTTATTTTCTTCATTCCAATAAAGTAGGATTAATCTTTCTTAATTCTAATAGGAGTGTGGATGTTTTCCTAATTAGATTGGGATTGAACTTTTTTATTCCAAGGCCTATATAAAGGCATTAGGGCATGTAATCTTCATTATATTTCATAATAGAATTTTTGTGATTCAGCTTAAAGAAATTGAGTATTTCCTCCTCAAATTTTAATTCTTGATGGTGTTCCTTTAGAGAGTTAAATGGGCAAATCCTCAATCTTGGTGATTCTCCTTTATAGTTCAAGGATTGTGCAAGATCCAATCTTTATTAATTCATACCCATTAGAAAAGGGACATAATTATGATTAATTGTATAAAATTTACTTTCCCTTTTACCTAAAAATGCATTGCTATCATCAACGATTCTAGAAATATTGCATGATTTCCCTTCAAAATATTCTTTACATGCTTCATCACATATTTGGGTTATAATTAATGAATTATGCTTTATTCCAAAGGCACTGATGGAGATCAAGCATCCCAAATGGCTTTGGACAAGGCATAAAGGAATAAAACGTATTGGAGAGCTTGGATAGTAAGGAGAAACACTCAAACAAGCTCAACAAACTGTTACTAAGGCAAAAGATCCATTAGAGAATCTTAGAGGTCAAATGGCACAGTCATGGGCTTAACGTGCTAATGAGGCTCCAAAAATCTGATGGTCTATCTATCTATATGCAATGGAACTTGTAGACTCGTCAACTATGTTCATAATGATGATTTAAGGCTTGCATCAACGTGTTGGACATTTTAAAGAAGGCTAACTATGTTGTACAACTAGAACCAACTTGTTTGTTACAATTAGGCTATTTTGAGTATCTATGGGCCATATGGTGTAATTTGTAGGGCCAAATTAGATTGAGCTTGGGACATCATAATCAAGTTATTTATGACTTAACTAAGTAGGTTCTAGCATTAGATAAGCTCTAGTCATTTGGGCCTAAACAACCCTTTCTTAATCTTGTTTGTTATGAGGCCATTATTTGGGCTGAAATCTACATACTATCCTTGTGGGATTAAACCTAGGACATTAGCTTTAGTATATAAACCATCTAAAACTCGTTTGTAATCATATTTGGTTGATTTCTATACTCAATAAACACATTGAGTGTTCTTTGTATTCCTTTAGAGAACTCCTTTACGATTTTCTTTGAAGACTTGATTTTCATTAAAGCAAATGATTGTGAAAATAAAAAATCATTCCTTATAACCCTTAATCCCTTTTTAATTGTGTGGGTGTGGCAAAAATAACTACTTGAGTTGTTAATTTAATCTTGAATGCTCATCGATGGACTTTAGGCTGCCCTTTATAGATACTTAATTCTAGCCTTTTAAACTGATTATCAATTGCATCAAATCTTACAAAAAGTTTTTCCAACATTTGTTACATAGTTTCATAAATAATTTTATTGCAAACTTAACACTACCTAAACACGTCCCCACAAATATACGAGGTTGCCATAGTATATGGTGGATGCCCCAAGGTCATCTCACAAGGAAGTTGTTAATTGTAACAACTTAATTAAAAACAAGAAATTAAAGAATAGAAAAAAGGTGTAGAGGTTCTGAAATAAAACTAAACAAAAAGAATGAATTGCACGGAATTGATATAAACATTTCAAAGATAACCTTGGATTTTGCATTACAATTCAAATTAAGGCCTAAATTATTAAACTTAATATTAATATAATCTGTGGCTTTATTTATCTTCAATAAAATTGGCAACTATCAATTTAATAGATCTCACATTTATAAACTAAAAATTACCAATGGTTCAAAGTTACGAATTAAGCAATCCCTAGAACTTATATTTATAATTCATTCTTAGGGTAACTAATTGTTTAGTTTCAATATCAAGTCTCATCTTTCGATTCTTCACTCAATATCTTAAGACAAATAGGTGGCCAATCTATTAACCTAGCTTTTGACACAACACGATCAATCCAAGAAAGATATATATTACGTGAATTATCGAATCAACACATTCAATTAGATCTATATGCAAACCCTGGGTAAGAATAATTTATCTCATCATCAACATGAAAATAATACTCATATCATTTGAATTCAAACCAATAAATTCCACTACATCAAGAAGAAATTGAAACAAGAAAAATCTGAAAGCAAACTAAAAGAAAAAAGAAGAAAAGAACCCTTGAATAATGACTGGGAATTAAACTCTTTTTTGTCTCTAACTCTCAATCAATGTTGATGACAAAACTAAATTGATTTACCCTTGTTCAAAAATTTCTTATCTCATTCTTAGCCTTTTTAGCTCCTTAAAACAACACTTTTATGCCTCAAGTTTTACATTGGCATTATGGCCGAAGATGTTGGCTCCAGTGATCAGGTTGCCAATTCTATAGAAATAAGTTTTACTTTAAACAAACAGTTGTTAGTCTATAAGAATTCGAATAGCTACATATATGGGCTTAAAATCTTGTAATGTCCTCTAAAAATTGTCTAAAGACCACGTTTAAATTTGGATTCTCTATATATGTTAAAAATTGTGGATAACCAAAATGCTTAGATTGTCGAGGTGGCCATATTGCTAAACTAGTTCTTAGTTTGTCTTCTACTGCATCAACTACGTTCTCCTAGAAGAAGGCACAACCAAGTTTACTCTAATTTTCCACGTACTTTTTCTATCTTAATATTTTTATAGTCTTCTCCTTAAGTCCTTAAAGCTCAACCTAAACACAAAAACCTAACAATAATCTTGAACAAACAAATTATAAAAGACTAAACAAAAACTATCCAAAACGAAACACAAAATCCATTATAAAACTACCCCACACTTAATGCTTTGCTTGTCCCTAAGCAAAGTTAAAGGAAAATAAAAACAAAGAAGAAATAATTTTATCAAGTTCAAAAAGTATCATATAAAATCAAGATGAACCTTTCCATAATTTCTACAATAATTCTCAAATCAAACAAAACTTATACTAATGCAATCTAATTGCCCTTCTAAGCATATCAAAAAATGTCACTTCCTCATAACATCTCTCAAGTGTTTAATAATGGAAGTGTTTACACTCTTTACATTCAATGAAAGTATATCTCCATAAGCTTGATAATCAATCAAATCACCATCACCTAACCATAATCAAGCACCAATAAGAAGGTCTTTTCATTTGGTTGTAATGGGGCTAGGGTAAAGGTATGTAAAAAGTGAGTTACTCATTAAGTACAAGAGCAATTCTAAGAATCAAGCAATTGAGCATAATTACTACTTCACAAATCCTAATCACTTTTCAAACATCTCCACCCTTTTTTTATAGTATCCTTCAATTTAAGGATCGAGTCCATCTTGTATTACTTTCTTTCTTATTTGTATTTTTTTTGAAAATATTATTGTAAAAACCATGACTAAGCTCTCTGTCACCTGGCCATGTGGAACAACAACTTTCTTTTCTTTGATATATTTTTAATAAGAAAGGACTCACAATTGTAACAAAGGTACTATATTCAAAAGAAATTTCTACCCCAAATAATATGGATAACCAAATTAACCCCACATTTTAATTTACAGAATGACTCAATCACTAAATTCATTAAATGCTCCTGTTCCTAATGGAAGGTCAAACAAATTGAGAGAAAAATGATAAAAGTAACTTATGGCTCTTAATATTGTGTAAAATAAAGGCTCAAAACTGGCTCTCTATAGATGTATAAAAGGTTAGTCTTTTAAGTTAAGTGGTTAAACCCAGATGCATTAATCATTTGGGTGTTCAATTGCAACTTTCATGTTGTCTTGAAATGCATAAGCAAGCAAGTTCTAGCAATATAACAATTAAGAATGTTCGCTCAAAAGAATAACCATTTGAAATTGAATCTTAAAGGCTTAGATTCTTACTAATTGTTCAAGGTAATGCATTATAATCGGATTTGACAATTAGAACTCATTCCATTCAATTCTCAAAATCTTGCTTCAAAAATTTTTAAGGCCATCCATCAAAAATCTGATTAAAAATACTAAAGCATTAAAAAATCTAAACATTAAGCAGTTTGGAAAACAAGAAAACAAAACCTTTTAGAAATTAAACAAAACAAGTTGAAAACAAAAACCATACCACATACTTTAAAATCACATTATCCTTAATGTGATCATGCATAGATAGAAAAGAAAATAAGGAGACTTAAGCAGAATCTGATTTACATCGTTACATAGTTTGATACAAAGTCTTACTTCCAATTGCCTTGCCGCAAACATATAAAGGTAGGCAAAGTTAGCGTAGCTTTTTTTGATAGGTACACAACATTAATAAAGCAGGGCACAACCAATATGTTGGAATTTTATAGCATAAGTGCTAAAAATTCCATTTGAAACACCAAGATATATTTGAAAGTTCTTGGGTTTCATGTAAAGAGCTAACCCTCAACTTAAGGGAGCTCAAAGAAGCTCATGTAAGCTATAACTGGCTTGACATGACTTTCCCTTAGCTCAAGTGTCTAAAGTTAGCTTAAAGTGAGCTTACGCTCATTAAAACTTGTTAATAGCTAGAAGGCTGGGGATAAGCTCAATTGAGATTACCCTAGCTTATCTTTGGTTCTTAAGAATTGAAGCTAGCTATAAATGTGTTCACACTGGTTAAGCTAGAAGACCTAATTAAGGAGTATGAGTTGAAGTTGAAACCCAAAGCTTAATGGGTGAAATTGGTGGTGGTAGATTAAGGAATCTAGTGTGCTTGAGTGCACAATGGACATTAGGGTGTACCTTAAGTTGTAGCACACTATAATACATTTTCCCATGCATGCACTTAGAGTGAAAATTCATTATCTCCATATGGATACATGAACTCGACCAAGAAAGGATGAATTTGACTAAGAGGTTGAATTCGGCCAATGAGGAAGATTCATCATGTACCTTGCCTTAGAATGAACATACATGACACACTTTCACCAAGGTATGTGTACTTTGGATGAAAGGATATGTTGTTTTGATTAATAGTTGTCACCATTTGGCCAAAAAGGGGTTCATGTACAAGAATGAATGGTCGTAAGGGTACCATTATGACTATAAGTAAAGATAAAGGATTATTTTCCTAAAGGATGTGTCTTTTGGCCAAGAATTATGATGTTTCTCTAAGAGACATAACTCTTGGAAGAGTCATGACTTTTCAAATGCACCTTTTGGCAGCCTATAAAAAGGAATTTTGTAGTTCCTTTGAGAGAGTTTTTGCTTTATCCAAATAATACACTCCTCTCCACATCTTTGAGTCAAAAACAATCCTTTCTTTCAAGTTTTCATGAGTTGAAGCACTCTCCCATAAAATAGTTGTCAAGCTTATTAAGAGCATTATGGGTGAACCATAAAGATTGCTACTTTTACAAATTAGCAACTCTTCTGACCTTAGTGCATTATGAGGAGATTGGTCAACTCCATCGATTCCAACCACGACAAGTTAGAGAAGAAAGAGAAGTCGTAGTGGATATTCACAAGGTAGGAAAAACATTAAGCATACAAGGAGTTATTCCGTTGCGTTTCAAGTTAGTATATCATCCTAAGTGACATGCATAGGATCTTGTACGCTTATGAAATCATGAGATTTCTTCTCTAAAAATCAACAATTAGCATATCAATGATAATGCATACAAGCTGAATCTACCAAGTGAGTATAATGTTAGTGCTACATTTAATGTTTCTAATGTCCCTCCTTTTGATGTAGGTGATGAAGTTTCTAGGATGAATCATTTCAAGGAGAGGGGAAATGATGGAAACCTAACTAAGGACATGCAAAGGATGGTGCAATCTAGTTCAACATATTTTGATGATCCATTACACATTGGTGGAGGTCCAATAACTCGGCCTAAGGCGAAAAGTATGAAGGAAGCTCTTAATGGATTGTTTGAGGATCTTTAGGCTAGACAAGCAACAATAGAAACTGATTTGGGCTTCGAGAGATCAATTAGTCCTATCACCTTAATTCACAAATTAAACAGGCCTAATTAGTTGTTTATTTGGCCTACTTAGAATATTATGTTATTTTGATGATTTCAGGAGATCTCTAACTGATTTGGGATGCCTAAAAGTCCACTTTCTATATTTGTCTTTAGGAATCAGTTTTGAAAAGGCTTTCCTAAATCTTAGAGATTTCCTTATTTTTAGGAACAAATTATTGCTAGAAGATCGATTAGGTTTCTTTAGCCTATATAATCATCGTCTTTGTACAAGAATTCAAATTGGATTTTATTTTACGTTTTTGGTGAGGTTATTCAATTTGTTGGTTCTTTATTGAAATTGGAACTTGTCAAGGTAAACTTGATAAGGGTGTGGGTCTTACGTAAAACAAAAACATGATAAAGATTGGTTAATGACATTCCCAAAAAACAAGGTGTTATTCAACAGATCCTTATTCTCTAATCACATCACTGTTGGAAATATATGAACAGGCATTGAAGCAACAAAAACTCCCTTTAATTTAATAAATTTTTAGTGGAAGATGTCTGATTTGAGGATATTGTCACAAAAGGATAAAGAAATGATTTTCAAGGGTATAAATCCTTCTTTTGTATGAGGAAATTATATGTGTTTATGGAAGAGCTCAATAAATTGATAAGAACCTAACAACCAAATTTGGTAACTTAACCCTAGAATCATCTAAGAGACTAGATTCATGAAAGGAACTTAGACTCATTGTGTGTATGATCTAACAAGAAACCAAGTGATCAGAAAGGTTGTAGACACCATAATCAAGGATAAAAAATAGAAGGTGAGTACTAAGTTTGAATTATGGTTATTAAAAAAACTTGATAAGTTGAAAGAGTTTATTAAAGAACCAAGAAAGAGAATGGTCTCCAAAATAATATTAATCATAATTCTATCTCATACAAGCATAAAATTTGCCTTTATATAGAGGAAGGCATAAAACCCTAAAAGACTGACATAAATCCAATTATGATTTGGAACTAGAAATATATAGATTCCCTTAAAAATTTAAAAATTTGCCTTATATTGTAAAGATGATCATTAAATAACATGATAATCAAAGTTTTTGCTATAAACAAAAATCTCATCAAGTAAACAACCATAAATTTCCAATAAAAACATTCAAACATGGTTCATAATTCTTATAAATGTACTAGGTGCTTTAGTTAAACCATTATACAAACTATAGTTCCACTCAATACCTTCTTTTATGCAATTTTTGTGATATCTATTTTTTAAATCAATTAAAAAAAACAAAAAAACACCATGCAATTCGTCAAGCATATAATAGAATATAGAAATGGAATTTCTTTCCTTGACAATAACTCTTTATGGTGAGGGAATCAACACACATATGTTATGTTCCATCCTTATTAGGCATTAGCAAATTTGAGTACATGGATGCTTTCCAGCGTATATCCCTTTGCTATCAATTCCTCAAATTGCCTTTGTAGCTACTTTATCTCCTTGGGATTTCTCCTATAGGCTAATCTATTTGGATTACTAACATTGAGAATGAAGTCAATTTGATGTTAATCTATTTGGATTAATAACATTGAGAATGAAGTCAATTTGATGTTCTTTTCCCCTACTTGGTGGTAAAACATTAGGTAGTTCCTTAGGAAATGAATCATCAAACCTTTGTGATACAGAAAGAAAAACACTAGGCAAAAAAGATTTGTTATCGCTAGCATCAAAACAAGTTTCCTTATACATAAGTATAAGCATAGGCTGGCTCAAAAAATAAGCTCTCTTGATATCACTCTCTTTTGCATAGAAACTCACTATTCTCAATTTTTTTTCATTTTGCATACTTTATTTTTCTTTCTTTTATTTTTTACTTTCACCTCAATCTCTTTTTTTTTCTTTTTAATTCACCTCACTTTTATTTTCATGCACTCACTTTTTTTTTAACTTCTCTAGTCTCACTTCATCTTCATATCCTTTACTTAAGAGCAAGTGATATAAGGTAAAAGATTTTTCATTCACAAAATGAACATCAATTTTTAAACCCATCACGAACTACTCGCCAATCATATTATCATGGACACCCCAATAACACATAATACCTCATCCTTATTGATATAAATCAACAAGAGGTGATGATTCAACAAAGGTCGGAGGTGACATCAAGCAGCAAGATCCTTTAACCATTCATGGAGGGCTACAATAGCTACAAATAAAAGAATGAAAGAAGCATTAACTTGATTACCTAAAGACATTTGGAAGGAATAAGCTCAACTAAATTTTGTCAAGGACCTTTGTATGCAAGAACAACATAAGCTTGTTAACATGATTCAAACATGCTCCAATCGTGAAGACAATGACCTAACCCACATTGTTTGAATCAATCTAGCCTATTGAAGAATAACAGACCAATTAGCCAACCTTGAAGATGCATGATTGGATCTTGAGTTGTTTTTTTGTGTTATTTTGTACTTTAATAAGTTAGGTTTAGGTTATTTGTTGTGTGAATTCAACATGCATGAATTAGGGTTTCAACTTGTGTTAAGTGTGAATTTTATTGTCTTTTAATTAGAATAAGGAGTTACAAGTTATGGGTCTATCTTTAAAATGGGTAGTTACAATTTGTATTAAGAGTGAGTTTTAGTGTCTCTTAATTATAATGAGCTACAAGTTGTGGGAATGATGAAAACCTAGCTAAGGATATGCAAAGGATGGTGCAGTCTAGCTCAACATATTTTGATAATCCGTTACACATTAACAGAGGTCTAATAACTTAGGTTAAAGCTAAAAGGATGAAGGAAGTTGTTAATGGACTGATTGAAGATGTTTGGGCTAAAAAAGCAATAATATAAGCTGATTTGGGCTTGGAGAGATCAATCAACCCTATCACCTTAATTCACGCATTAAATAAGCCTAGTTAATTGTCTATTTGTCCTAATTAGAAGACTAAGTTATTTTGATGATTTTAAGAGATCTCTAACTGATTTGGGTTGCCTAAAAGTCTATTTTCTATATTTAGCTTTAGGAATCTGTTTTGAAAAGGCTTTCCTAAATCTTAAAGATTTCCTTATTTTTAGGAATAAAACATTGCTACAAGATTGATTAAGGTTTTCTTTAGCCTATATAATCATGATCTTTGTACAAGAATTGGGATTGGTATTTGTTTTACGTTTTTGGTGAGGTTATTCAATTTGATGGTTCCTCATTGAACTTGGAACTTATCAAGGTTATTCATTGTCGCATTCATCTAAATGATCATTTTCAATCTCTTCTTTTCCTAGAGTGTGGGGTTAGTATCCTTCTTTATAACTTTGGTTTTTGCTTCTTAAAACATTGGTCAAGGTTTTCTTGAAAGAATAACTAATTTAGCTTTTCTGGAGATTCCCTTCAATAACTTATATTCGTGGGTTCCTAGATCTTGATTTACATGGTTCACATCAGTTGGTATCAGAGTTTGGGCGGCTATTCTAAACTAGTTTGGTGTGTATTAATTATTTTGTTTTACATTTCTTATTATTTTTTATTAGTTTCATCCATACGCATTTCTTGAAAATATGGTTGTTTTCTTCCATATTTCTTACAAATCTTGGTCATCTTATTCCATACACATTTCTTGCAAATATTGAAAATCTGGTTGTTTTTCTTCCATACACGTTTCTTGTAAATCTTGATTGTTTTCTTCCATAAATGTTTCTTGCAAATCTTGTTGTCTTCTTGTTGCAATCTTTTCTCTTATGTCCTTCTCAAACTTTGTAAATATAGTCATCTTATTATTTATCTAAATTGATTGCTCTTTCTTATTATTTCATATGTGTTCCTTCTTAGTTCTTTTGATAGCCTTAGTTATGATTTGTTAAAAAGAAAAGAAAAATGAAAAGAAAGAAAAAGAAAAAAGAAGAAAAGAGTGCAGGCTCACTTTTTTTTTGCAAAAGAGGGCAGATTTGAGTTGAGCAAAAGGGAAGTATTTGACTTGCTTATTCCTATCAGAAATTCAAAATTATTATTATTATCATCATCATCATCATCATCATCGTCTTTGTTTCATCTCCTCTTCTTTGCTATCTTGTCCAATTTAATTGTTTAAGCTCTTACCTTTATCCTATTTTCTTTGTTTCTAAATCTGGTTCTTTGGATAAGTTGGATGTGCATTGCAAGTTAATCCTTTTGATAAGAGTTTCTTTAGTTCCTTAAACAACTATTTAAGTAAATTGAGTGGTAAAAGGCAAGAGTGATTACATTCTAGTTAAAAGTATTAAAAGAGTGAAACACTTATTGAGTTTCTTTGCGAAGTCATCCTTTATCACATTGTTATAATGTCTAAGAAGGAAGGATAGGAGAGAAATTCAAAGAACAAACTTTGTGCCAACACTCTGAGTGCATGGAGGTTGGAGTTGGTGAAATCTTGGACAAGATGGTAAAACAAGATGTTGCTATTGCTACTTTGCAAAGGAATCAAGTTCGTGAAGTTCTGATTGTGCATAGACAAGAAAGGTGACAATACCATGTTGAACATGAGGAGGAAGATGATAGTGATGATTTTAATATGGGAGAAGCCAATAATAGATTTGATCAAAATAGATGTGGTCGAAGGCAAAAAAGGATAGATCATTTTGATCAGAACTTGGGAAACACTAAATGAAGATTACATCGCTTTCGAGCAAGAATGATGCTGATGCATACTTGGAGTGGGAGAAGATAATGTTATTGGTCTTTGATTGTCACAACTACTTTGAAGTGAGAAAGGTAAAACTTGATGTTGTTGAGTTTAATAAGTATGCTATTATTGAGACTAAAATCATAAGAGGCCAATTGAAACTTGGGACGAGATGAAGGCTATTATGAGGAGAGGATTCATTCCATCTCATTGTAATAGGGACTTGTACTAGTGGGTGCAAGGCCTAACCCAAGGATATAAGAGTGTGGATGAGTACCATATAGAGATGGAGATAACCATGACTAAGGCTAATTTGAGGTGGACTGAAAGGCAATCATGGTATGGTTTTTTGCATGGCTTAAATCAGGAAATTGCAAATTTGGTAGAGTTGTAAAATTATATGGAGCTAGAGGATATGGTGCATATGGCCTTGAAGATTGAGAGACAACTCAAAGAAAAACGATTGGTACAGTTCAGGTAGAAATCGTGTTCTTCCTTTTGGAAACCAAATTGGAGCAAGTAGGATAATAATGATAATCTTAAGAGCAAGGGAGGGGGACACACTACATCCTAGTGCCTGAATAAACAAGTGATGATTTTAAAGGGAGATGGTGATGTTAAGACTGAAGATGAATATGATGACGATTGCATGTCACAATCGGAGGGGAGTGATGATGAAATGTATTTAGTTGCTGGTGAAATCCTTGTTACTAATAGAGCTTTAAATGTGCAAGTGATGGAGGATGAAGCACAATGAGACAACATCTTCCACACATGTTTTCACATCAAGAACAAGGTATATAACATTATTATAAATAGGGGAAGTTATGCTAATGTAGCAAGCAATATTTTGGTTGAAAAATTAGACCTACCTATTACTAAGCATCCTAGACCTTATAAACTTCAACGGTTAAATGAGTGCGGGGAAGTCAAGGTTAATAAACAAGTGTTGGTTTCATTTTCCATTGGTAGGTATCATGATGAGGTGCTTTTTGATGTTATATTGACGCATACTAGTCTTTTGCGTTTAAGCTGACCATGGCAATTTGATAGGAGGGTTATGCATAATGGATTCAAGAATAGATACTCTTTTGTAATACATGGGAAAATTATAACTCTTTTAGCATTAATACCTCGTCAAGCATATGAAGATCAAGTGAGGATAAATAAAGAGTGTGATAAAGAAAGAATGAGGCTAAATGAGGAAAAAGAAAGTGAGAGCATATATGAAAAAAGGAAATAATCACAAAAAAAAGAAGAGAAGGAAAAGCCTCAAGATCAAGAGAAAAAAAAGTAAGTTTTTATGTAAAAAAAGTGAGGTTAAGAAAGCTTTTTTTTTCAAAACAGACAACAATTGTACTTTTGTACAAAAAGGCTTATTTTAATACTAACGATCTTAACCCATATTTTCCTAGTGCTACTATGTCTCTTTTGCAGGAATTTGTTGATGTCTTCCTGATGAAGTTCCCAATGGTTTACCACCAATTAGGGGAATAGAATATCAAATTGATTTCATTCCTAGTGCATCAATTCCTAACTGACCAGCCTATCGAAGCAACCCGAGAGACAAAGGAACTTTAAAGGCAAGTTGAGGAGTTCCTAGTTAAAGGGTTTGTGAGAGAAAGTTTAAGTCCATGTGCAGTTCCTGTTTTACTTATGCCTTAGAAGGATGGAACATAGAGAACATATGTTGATTGTAGAGCTATCATCAAAATCATGGTAAAGTGTCGCCATCTCATTCCTAGGGTGGATGATATGTGTAACACCCCATTCTTATAGGGCATATCCCCGAACGTACCAATGGTATTCAGGAACATACTCTATGAGGATGGAGCATTAAGACAGTCAAATATGACTCATTGAAAAAAAAATTTCAAGCATCACACACATTTAAGCATATCAAAAATCATTCACGACCCATATCCTTTGTAAACACATCTTATGCAAATCAATATTCAATTTGGGATATCTCATGTACAAAACATATCTAGTCATTTATGAACATAATTGATAATGAATGTCATTACATTTCATTATTCACAGATACATTGCATAATAATTGCAAAACACAATGCAATTACAAAATGATCGAATATATATGCAGAAGCAAACTGATCCTGACCACTAACTCTTACCCAATTACAGTGGCTATACTCCAATTTGTCTTGCTAGATCCCCTAAAAGACAATGTTTTAATTTTAATGAGTTTTACGAACTCAGTGAGCAAACCATCCTCGATGGGCTCACTAGTATAAAACACAATGGCAGTTCACATATTCAGATTCACAAACAATTCACATATTCAAATTTTTGCACATCATTTCATATTTTAGTTTCGAAATAGTTTATATAACTCATTTTTATCATTCATTCAATACACATCAATTGATATATATGCAATGCACATGTGTCTCAATTTCAGTTGTTACTTTGTTATGACTGAATGCCTTTTCAACTGTCTTGTGTCCATTGTGGATACTAGGCTCATTGATAACCGTCTCGTATCCCTTGGGGATACCAGGATCATTATACATAGTGAGCCTGTGGCTCTTTAAATACTCTGGGGTTTAAGCTCTTTTTCGATGGCTACTTCGGTCACAACTATCTTTATCTGATCATGCATATCGTGTAATGAAATGCATTAATTATCAAGTCATATGCAATCATTCACTTTCATTTATCATGCACAATCGATTTCACATTTCAATTTTATCAGACCTAAGTTTGGCATTCAACAATCATGTTGAGCATGTATATATTTTTCCTTATTCACATTCAATAAGCACTTCTAATTTGATCTCATTTATCCAACTCATAAGACCATCACTGTTTGGCATTTTTGATATTCACATAATTATCCATTCAATAATAATTCAATATAGAAATTTAATCAGAACAACAATAAATATAAGACCATCTAGGTCGACTCACAATACACTCCAGATTAGCTATGGTCTTCATGATCTGAAAGCGTCTGGATACTAACATTCAATCTCATGTATCTCACTTAATGCAACACACACACTATACACACATTACTAATATGACCAATGACATAAGTATTCAATCACACACATATGTTTATGTGTTGTGTTCAATGCATGTTCAATTTGACTATTCTGGTTATGTTTCCTTAATCACATCTCTTGATCATTTAAACATCATTATTTATGGATGTCTAGCTTGCACTTAATCATTCACATATCCTTCAATCCTTTTTCTAGCATCAAAATCACACAATATCGAATTTCTCATCTGTTTATACCTAATACACTTTACTCTCTTTCTTTAGATTTGATTTACTTTCCTAAGAAGACCTTCATTCATATTATACTCATGGATTTCCAAATTTAGTTTCGTTAATCTCATCTATCATTCATTCACCAAACTATTCTAGCATTCTATGATCACATAATATCCAAAATCTTATTTGTACTTACTTAATACTCATTACTCAACTCCTTTGAATCACATTAGCATTCATAAGTTCACTTTCATTCTATGCTCTCTTTAGATTTTCCAAATTTTGTTTCAATGATATCAACCATCCATGCTTAAGTTATAATCTTGATTATCACTCTAAACATATCAAACATTTAATCACTTAATCAAGCATCAAATTGGGTTCATTTAAAGCCTCATTCATGTCTAAATACACCATAGGAAAGTACCTTATCATTTGTTGCTTTAAACATTGCATAAAAGACAAGAATACACATTAATGGCCATTCCTACAATCGTGTGTTACGTCAACAGAACACTTTTAATTTTTTTTGCAATTCCCACGATCGTGGATATATTCCCCGAATAGTGGGTTGTCATACAAATAAATTTCTAACTATTCTTCTTCCCATTTTTCCAGATTTTCAACTCCTATAAGTTGTATAATGCATCTTTTGCATAGTTTATCCTTTTTACCTTCATTTCTTATCATTCCCTCTTCATTATCATCTCCATTTCAAATAAAATATATCCATAAAACAAATCAAACATATGTGTTTCTCATTTTAAGATACTACACTAGTCTTTTCTTTAGCTTCAAACTCACTCTAATTCATCTCTATAATAAATATTAAAATACATGTTATTATACATAAAAAACAGAACATGAAAATATCCACTTATTTATCAAAATCTCTGAATTCTTTCAACACCATTGTAATGATCATTCTATCTCACAAATATTTCTATAACACTTCTTAAGTTATTTCTCATCATATACCTAAAAAAAAAGGACATAAATATACCCATTTTTATTATCCACATTTCAACACATGCTTCACCACCATTTTATGATCTTTCAGCCTCTAACTATCATTATAAAAGTTGGTATTTAACAAACCATGAAAACAATGCTTTATACTTGCTTAATTCAAGACTTCTTTAGGTCACCATGAAACCCTAGCTTTCAAGCTTTGCATGATCATCATTATTCCAAAAATAAGATGGAAAATATTGGGACATTACTCTCAGAAGAGCTATCAAAGATCTTTGTTGGAGTAGCAAGGTGCAAGATTTCAACTTGGTGAGTGGTCGTGAGAGTGTTTTGTGGATGGAGAGAAGAAGGAAGAAGATGAGAGTAATTTGCTTAAGTGAAAGACAATTGAAGGAAAGTGGTCTTTCAATTTGGTAAATGACATGGGTCAATAATATGGTGGGTAGATATGTGGCAAGGCAAGTGACACTTGTCACTTACCACATGTCACCACCTTATAATCTTCACTCGGTTCTTTTAACTACTAGTCCATTTGTCTCCCAATTTATAATCCAATTGTCACTCAATTTTCTATGGAACTTGCTAATAATCCTAACACCACTTATCAATAATTTCTATTGCGATGTCACTTATTTTTACTACCATTTATCAATTGTCTTGCCACTTGGCATTTTTCCTAGTCCAAAATACCCATAAATTCATAAATTTCTCAATTTTTATCAATAATTTGGAATTAATAATTTTACTGATCAAATCAATTTTCAATGCTTATAATCCATGATTCACATTATAATCATTTTAAAAATCACTTATACTTGGAAAATGTCAAATGATTGCATGAATAATCATTGTAATGTGTGCAAAAAATCAAATTGATGTGTGTGTATGTTAATACTATGCATGGGCATGAAATGCATTTCCTAATTTCTCATTGCTATTTCTCATTTACAAAAATCTAGGGCTCTAACCCTTAGTATGGAAAATGGGATATTACAATATGTAAGATGAATTGCATGGTTCTTATATGTTCTCTAAGATTGTTTTGAATTCTAGTTATAATCAAATTCGCATGTGAGAGGGTGATGAATGGAAAACTACCTTGAGGACTAAGTATTGTTTATATGAGTGGCTAGTTATGCCTTTTAGGTTAACTAATGCCCCTACCACTTTCATGAGTTTGACGAGTCGTGTCTTACGAGCTTTCATTGGTAATTTTTTGTTGTGTACTTTGATGATATTGTGATTTATTTCCAAAACTTAGATGAGCATCTTGAACATTTACAAAAGGTTCTAAGTGTTTTGTGTGATGAGAAGTCATATGCAAACCTCAAGAAATGTTCTTTTTGCACTAATCAGATTGTGCTTCTTTGATATGTTGTTATTGCTACGGGAATAGAGGTTGATGAAGAAAAGGTTAACTCTATTTGTGAGTGGCGTACACCTAAATCTATAACTAAGGTGTGAAGCTTTCATGGGTTGGTTAGTTTTTATAGGAGGTTTGTCAAAGATTTAAACACTATTCCTACACCATTAACTAAACTTGTTAAAAAAAATGTTTGATTTAAGTGGGTTAGTGAACAAGAACAAGCATTAAGTTGATTGAAGACAAACTTAAGTTTAGCAAGATTACCTGCTCTACCTAACTTTGCTAAAACTTTCGAAGTTGAGTGTGGTGCTTTTGTTATAGGTATTAGGGTTGTTTTGATACTAGAAAACCAACCCTTTACTTATTTAGTAAAAAACTAAATGGGACAACCTTGAAATGCCCAACTTATGACAAGGAAACGTGTGCTTTAGTAAGGACCTTGGAGACATGGCAACATTACTTGTGGCCCAAAAATTTTGTCATTCATATTGATCACGAGTCTTTAAAGCATTTGAAGGGACAAGGTAAGTTGAACAAACGCCAGGAAAAATGAATGGAGTTCATCAAATCTTTTCCCTGTATGATCAAGTATAAACAAGGTATCAAAAACGTGATTGCAACTGCTTTGTCTCATAGTTATAACTTAATCTCTACGTTCGATGCTAAATTGTTAGCCTTTGAGTACACTAAGGATTTATACTCTTTTGATCTTGATTTTGGCAATGTGTTTGAAGATTTTGAACATGCTACCTTTGGAAAATTTTATAGGCATAAAGGTTTTTTATTTTGCAAAAATAGATTGTGTTTGCCTATTTATTCTCTAAGGTAGTTACTAGTTCATAAGTCTCATGAAGGTGGCCTAATGGGATATTTTTGGTGTTTGGAAAACTTTAGCTATACTTGTTGATCATTTCTTTTAGCCATAAATGAAACATGATGTTGAAAGAATTTATAAGAAATGTATAACTTGCAAACTGGCCAAATCTAGATCTTTGCCTCATGGATTATATAATCCTTTTCCAATACCAAGTGCACCATGGATAGATATTTCCGTGGGCTTTATCTTAAGTTTACCTAGGTCAAAAAGAGGTAATGATTTATTTTTTTTTGGTTTTGGATAGGTTTTCTAAGATGATTCATTTCATTTCATGCCTTAAAAATAAATGATGCTAGTCACGTTGCAGACTTATTCTTTTGTGAGACAGTATAGCTTCGAAGAGTATCAAGAAGCATTTTTTCTGATCAAGATGCCAAGTTCTTAAGCTACTTTTGGAAGACATTTTGGGGTAAGCTACGATCCACAAACTGATGGGAAAACTAAGGCTATTAACTGAACTTTACGTTTTTGTGTGTTATCATTCAAAAGTATTTGAAGAATTGGGAAGATTGTTTATCGCATTTTGAATTTGTTTATAATTGTTTTGTTGATTTTACTACTAAGTTTTCACGTTTTGAGTTTGTATGTGGGTTTAATCCTTTAACTCTAAAGGATTTACACCTTTACCAACTGATGAGCATGCCAGTTTAGATTACACAAAGAAGGTTAAACTGGTGAAGCAATTGCATGAAAAGGTTAGACATCAAATCAAACAGAGGACGAAACAATATGCTTCTCAAGACAACAAAGGACATAAGAAAGTGATCTTTAAACCAGGAGATTAGGTTTGGGTTCATTTACAGAAGGAGCGATTTCCAACAAAATGTCATTCTAAGCTGCATCTGAGAGGAGATGGACCATTGTGAGTCATTGCGCGTATTAGTGAAAATGTATACAAGTGGGATATACTAGGTGAGTATAATGTTAGTGCTACATTTAATGTTTCTGATCTCTCTCCGTTTGATGTAGGTGATGAACATTCAAGGAAGAATCCTTTAAAGGAGAGGAGGAATGGTGGAAACCCACCTAAGGACATGCAAAGGATGGTGCAATCTGGTATAAAAAATATTGTCTTTTTCTTCGTCTTTCATTTAGACACTCAAAGCATGCCTTACCATAAGAATTTCTCCATTTTCAACAAACTGTACGTCATTTATAACTTCTAAGGGTGACTAGACTCATCTTCTGAACCTGATTCACTTTTACTTGCAGTACCACCATCTTTTTTGATGATCATTGACCTTTTATTTGATATTCAGAAACACTATGTACTATATATCCAAACATCCAAAACAATTAATATCATGAGATTTATTAGTTTAATTTTTGATTTTACCTTATATGTATTGCTTCCCCCTCCATTTGAGTTATTTATTGCATCAATTTTAGGCTTAAAAGTAGCCATGCCCTCCTTTTTGCTCCAATTGACCTCCATGAAGTGGAACTCGGATTCTGTCTTATCATATTTAAACGCTTCCTCTTTTTTTTGTTGCTCCATTTTAACAGTTATGTGTAACACATCTTCAAATTCCATATTGTGTTACAACTCCACCACATCTCTACTTTTACTATAAAGCCTATTCATAAACTGTGCTATTGTGGCTTTCCTATCCTCCTCTACATTAGCTCTAATCATGACAATATCCATCTCCTTATGGTAATCTTCTATACTCTTACTCCCTTGAGAAAGTTTTTGCAATTTCTAGAACAATTGCATGTAATAATGACTAGAAAGAAAACATCTTCTCATCACACAACAACAAACTTCAACTTATTCTTCTCAGAGTAGTTATGGCAATCAAAAACTAACTTTACCTTCTTTTCCCATTCTAAATAAGTTTAAGGATCATTGTTCCCTTGGAATGGTTGAATTTTTTGTTTTTACACTCATTACATTTTTGTCAACCTTATTTGTAATATTATGCCCAAATCTACATAAACTTGCATTTGAGGCTTGCTTTCCATCATCTATGGTCCCTTGCTCATTGTTAAACATTAGATTGTCCTTTATGTATACTCAATTCTAGCCTTTACAAATCATCAACTGCATCAAATCTCATGGAAAGTTTCTCCAACAATTGGTGCATAATTTTCATATAATTTGATGTCCAAAGTTTCTTAAATGAATTTTGTCTGATCTTCATCATTTCCTTAAGACTTGTTTAAACATATAAAAATAATATTTTTTACCCCATAAACACTGTGTTTCCTTAAGACTGATAGCACTTAGACTTGTGTTCAACCAAAAAAAAATTAGATTCTATCCCTCTTTTATGCTCATCACTCTTGCCTTTCTCCACTCTTAATTCTGATTCTTCAGTTTTTTAAGGACTAATCAAAACAACCAAGCATGATCAAATCATTACTCATAATTTGAGAAAGGAATTTAAAGAAAATAATAAAATTGAACAAAGAGTAAAATTTTAAAATTAAGATGAAGAAAATAAATATTGATATAAGAAGAATGTACGGGAGTTTGGATTTTAACAAAGAGAAATATGAATTCTTTTTCATTCATTTTTTAGTTCCTAAACTAACTTAGATCAGATGCAAATAACAAAATAAACATGGAATTGAATTTTTTTGTGGAAATTAAGTGAATATATGTTTCTATAAGATTCGAATAATGAAAAATATAGAATCAAGCACATGACAAAACACCTTCTTCACTATCTAAGTTGATGGTTCTTAACAAATTGCCTATAGAAATTAGCTAACCCATGGAAAATCCTAACATTACTTATAATTTTGGCTTTTAGCCACTTTCTGATATAAACACATGCAAAACCTATTCTAAATGCTCATCCTTCATATTCAAGGTGTTACTATAAGCAAGAATATCATGAAATTATATAATTACAGACTTGCCTAAAATTCATCAATCTTATAAAAGTACTAGGTGTATTAGTTAGTAAAAAAGGCATTACTATTCACTCATTCAATGGAATTTAGATTAAAGGTGGTTTTCCATTCATCCCCTTCCTTAATCTTAATTTGTTATACCCAAACTTTAAATAATTCTTAAAGAATAAACAAACACCAACTTATTAAGCATTGTATCCAATCTAAGAATAAGATGTCTATACTTGACAATAATTTTATTGATGGCATAAAAATCCAGATGTATTCTCTATTTTCCATCTTTCTTTAGTACTAGAAAAATAGAAAAAATGTATGAGACTAAACCCTATCTTACATAATCCTTCTCTTAAAGTTCTTCCATTTGATTTTATTTATCCTTTGTTTTTTATATTCATTCAATAGGTTGTTCAGTTTGGAGTCTAGTGCTTAATCCCTACGTTGGAACTCAGTCAACATATCCTCTTGGAAATGATCCTTAAACACTTGTAAATGAGACATAATACTACTAGGAAAAGTAACATGAGCATCAACTTCATAAGAAATAAAAGATTCTATATAAATAAAAAGGAAGGTTTTCCTATTGCTTATTCATATGATCTTCTCCCACATGCTTACTTAATGGCCTCCTAGTGAGCACCATCCTTCCCACTTTAGGTCTTTTGGTGCACTCCTCATCACTAGCATCCTACAAGCTAGATATGTCATCCTTCGTCTCCTCTACATTTATGAATGCATGATCTCCACCCTCCTTTATCATCATAACTCTCCTATTAGGACATTGGGATGTTATATTTCCTCTCCCTATGAACTTAAACCAATTGATTTCTCAATTCCTAGATCTAGAAGTCTAATATACTCTTATTGCTTACATTTTTGAATTGGTTACTTAATATTTAGGTTTTGAGCCTTATCCTCCTTTTTGTTCCAATTTTATCTCTATGATGAAAAACTACACTAAGACACCAAAACGATTGATAGGCATCTTTTTATTTGTTATTTTGCCTTTATGTCCATATGTACCATATACTCAATCCTCGTATTAGTGTATCTCCAAGACATTGGACGCCTTGATCACCTTATAGTATTTCTCCAAGCTCTTGAAACCTTGAGTTAACATTAGTAACCTTTTGTAGAGCTCCCTATAATAAGAACTTGGCAAGACTTTCTTCCACATCAACAATTTCGTCTCCTACCAATTTCTAATAGGCAACTCTTAGTTCCTCCTTTTATTAAGAATTTGTTGATCCTACCATTCCACTACATAGTCACTAAACTCTGCGATAACTAGTTTTGCCTTTTTCTATTAAAAATTATAGCAATCAGAAACTAGCTCTACAATCTTTTCTTACTCCAAATAGGCATTGAAATTTGGCTTCCTTATAAAAGGTGTTATTGTCATCTTAATCCTTCCCATTATCCACAATTTCTTCTACTCCCTTTAATATCCTACACCAAACCTACCCCCTCTTTGTCTCTCCATTCTTCCTCCTTTGATAACGCCTTCTACCTCATCATTTACCTCAAATTCATATATCCTAACAAATATAGGTGATTTATATTATAATCCAAATGTAACAATTTCATATTTCTCCAACCTTTCCTTAAATTTATAGAATTATTGAATAAGTTGCTTGAATTGGATTTGGATAATGTTCATGAAATACTCTTATTATACTCCCACTCTTTTCTCCTTATCTACTTCCTTGTCTTTGGACATGGTTCTACATGTTTGTGTCATGTTATACCTGTATAAAAAGTTAGTAGCAAAAGCACTCCCTCACATGTTTCTTTTAATGTATCAAGTTCTTTGCAAACTAAAGAATCTAAATCACCAAAACTAGTTTAAACAACCCTACCAGGTATAACAAGACACAAACATGTAGAACCATGTTTCTCCTTCTTTGCAAACTAGAGAATCTAAATCACCAAAACTAGTTTAAACAACCCCTTCGCCCCCCTCGCCGCCCCCATCCCCCCCCAAAAAAAAAGTCAAATACTCCTAAAGGAACAAATTTGGACCAAAATAAAAAAAGAAGCAAAACTAGAGTTCTATAATTAAAAGTCAAAATTGGAAATTATACTCTATAGAATATAATTAGAATCAATAGAAAGAAAAAGAAAATTTTGAAAAATTTGAATTAGTAAGTAAAGAAAGAAATAAAACAAATAAATAGAATATTTTTTATGTATCAAATATCTTTCCCTTTTTGTTATGATTAAACCTTGATTTGTATTGAGTAGTGCAACTATCCATCATTTTATGTAACCTTAAATGGCACCTTTTCAGGGATTTTATTGATAGGCCCTAAATTAATAATAATAATTTTTATTGACCTGAAGCTCAAAAAATAATGAATAAGTACTTAATAAAAATTTATTCTTAATGAATCTTAAAATTGAAAAGAAGAAAAAAAAGTAGACTATACAAAAAGAAGACACAAAAACTAGTAGAAATGTAAATGATGATATCAAGAACAAGCATGAATATATCATTGTGATTTGATAACCAAATTTTGATATGACCCTTAATAATAAGAGTAGTGCCATTTGATATTAGTATATTACATTATATCAAAACAAATTCAATCAAGACTATAGCCAGAAAACAAAACGAGAAAGTTATAAGTTGCTAGACTCTAAAGAAAAGGGCTTGAAGTGATAAAATCCTAAGGTTTTGATCTCTTCTAGATAGTCGGATAAGATCAAATTTCTTGGAGAACCTTAAGTAAAAGCACTTTAAAAGAATGGAAGAAAACTATACATTGGTTTTTAATTGATCAATAACAATGTAATATGTCAATTACAAACATAAGTACGCCATAACTAGGCACAAAACATCTAAAACTAGAGTCCTAAAAGGAAATAACTGCTTCAAATAAAAAGGCGCTAACTACTCAAAATACAAGTTTGGCACCTATATTGGCTAATAATACCCTCGATTTTATTCTATAACTCTCAATGTGTAAACTAAAGAAAAGTCCAGTTTTATTTATAAGTTAAACTGTAATGTCTGTTTGCCTTTGGAGCTTTAGTATGTAAAACCACATAAAAGGATGGCTCTAATCATAGTTATGACTCTGGAGTTAGTTACATTCTATTTCTCAGCACTCTAACAATGAGTAAGACTAATGATGATTGTCCTCTGAGTCTAGCACTAGCTACATTTTATAATCGTAATTCTTCAACTTGCTCCTTCACTTGAATTACCATTATAAGTCTAACTTCAACATTTTAAAGTAGCAAACCTCAATCCTTATGTAGAGATCCATTACTAAGATATTGACGGCTTCTCTAACCTTCCTTGCCTAACTTCTTGTCAACATTCCTCTAATATCCTTCAAAAGATCACTAGAAACTTTTGATAATTAAGTAGTCATTTTAGATTCGCATTAAGAAATGATTGTATTCCTTTATAGAATATATAAGCAAAAAGGTGAAAGTTTAGAGGGTTAAAATAGGGGTGGAAGCATCAGGGAGAGTATGCTCAATAGAGATAACCACATCATAAAAGGTCTCCTTTTATCTTTTCCTCCATCTAAAAGATGAATGATGTTCGCATATGCCTGTTTCTAATAATCATGTATGGATTATTAATTCGGGTTCAAAAAAAGATTTTTGAGTAACTTAATTTAGCTATTCAACATGTATTGTTTTATAGTTGAGTGATTAAAACATGATGCTCTAACATCATTAATTTATTCTAGTTAATCCAAAATCCTAACAAACTTAAGTACCAAAAGTTTCATAATCAATCCAAGTTTTAAAAAAGGAATTAGGGCAAAGATAAACATGACAACTTTATAGACTTGGTATAATTGATTTGCAGCACAACCCATCATTCTTCTTTAGACTTATGGTCTTCACGATCGTATAAGAGTGCAATAATATGAAGTTATGGTCTAATTGCATTTTTAAAGGATTGCAATAAAAGGGATGAACCCTAAGTTAAGTTATTTCACCTACTATTATTAAGTCTAGCTAGAGATATCTTTACAATGTAAGTGATAAACTTCACCTCATATTGGATAAAGCATAAATCACAAATCCAGGATCCAAGGAATGTTTAATATTGTGCAAGAATTACAAAGACAACTCAAAAGGTATTTCTACCACACCCACAAAATTTTGGAAGGATTGGGGGTGATAAGGAATGGGTTTGATCTTCATAAGAATTTGTTTGAATGAAAACCAAGTCTTTAAAGAACACAAAGGAAGGATTTCTATAATACACAAAATAAAGATTATTTATGCTAACCCTAATGACTTGGATGACTCTTGGGTTTTGACCCATTCAAGTTTAGAAGAACAAACTTCCTAACAAATAAGTTCAAAACTGATTAGACCAAAACAAACTCAAAAATTGTAACTAGGCTTATTTAAGGCTAGAATCCACTTATTTAAGTCATAAATTGCATGAATAAAATTTCTAAACAAACAAAATAAGAAGCCTAAGAGATTGCCTAAGATGCTTAAAACAACGTAACTGTAACAAATGAGTTGTTTCAAGCTATGCATCAGGTCAAGCCTTCTTCAACAAGTCCAATACATTGCTCAAAGCCTTGAATCATCATTATAAACCTTAGTGACGTGTTACCAAGTGTTTTATTATCTTTTCTTGCAAATAGATCCACCATCAGGTTGTTAAGATCCTCTTAGCATGCTTAGCCTGCAACCTTGTCATTGGACCCTATAAGAATCTCCAATAGATCTTTTTCCCTAATATCACTTTGTTGTGCTTGTTTAAGTGTTTTTCCTTGCTCCTAAGCACTCTAACACGTCCATGTCCCAATCCTTTTATCTAGCCTGAAGCCACTTGTGATGCTTGATTTCCTTCGGTCCCCCTCTCCTCAAAAGGATTTGTCCTCAAATCAGTGCCCTTGTCTACAAAATCTAAAGGAGATAAATCAGAAACATTGAAAGTAGTATAAACACCGTATTCACTTGGCAAATCAATCTTGTTTGCATTCTCATTGATACTTTCCACCACTTGTAATGGTCCACCTCCACGTAGTTGCAACTTAAATTTCCGTTCGCTAGGAAACCTTTCTTTTCTAAAGTATACCCAAACCCAATCACCAAGTTTGAATATTACTTGGTTTTGACCCTTGTGGGCTTGCTTTTTATATTGCTACGTCTTTCTTTCAATATCTGCTTCGTCTTTTCATGAAGCTTTTTCAATAACTCAACTTTCTTCTTTCCATCTAAATTGTATCTTTCAGCTAATGGTAATGGAACAAGATCTAACAGAGACAAAGGATTAAAGCCATAAATGATTTCAAATGGTGAAAAACCAGTAGCTCTATGTATGGTTTGATTGTAAGCAAATTCAAAGAATGGCAAGGATTCTTCCCATGTTTTCAAGTTTCTTGCTACTATAGTACGTAACAAAGAACCTGAGTTCTATCATCACTTCAGTTTGACTGTCTGTTTGTGGATGACAAGTAATAGAAAACAAAAGTTTGGTTCCTAACTTAACCTAAAAGTCTTTCAAAAGTAACTTAAAATTTTTGTTTACGATCATAAACAATGGCTTTTGAAACTCCATGCAAGCGAACAATTTTAGAAAAAGAACAATTCAGCAATGTATGATGCATCATTGATTCGATGACATGCAATGAAATGAGCCTATTTTAGAGAACCTATCAACAATTACAAAAACTGAATCATTATCTTTCCTAGATCTAGGTAAACCCAAAACAAAGTCCGTGGAAATGTCTACCTATGGTTCACTAGGTATGTAGTGGTTTATACAACCCATGGGGTTGAACTCTTGATTTACCTTGCCTATACTCCACACATCTCCAATAAACTCTTTCTACATATCTCCTCATGTGTGGCCAAAAAAAGTGGTCTTTTAAAATTTCTAGATTCTTTTTAACACCAAAATGACCTATTAAAAAACCTCCATATGATTCTTTAACTAATGTCTCTCCTAAGGAATGTTGGGGAATGCACAAATTATTCTCTCTAAACAAATGCCCTTCATGCCTAATGACCTTCCCAAATGTAGATTTCTCATATGCATCAAGCACATTACAAAATCATGATCATCATTATATAGATCCTTAATATGTTCAAATCCCAATAATCTTACATTTAATGTTCTTAACAAAGCATATCTCCTAGATAATGCATCTACTACAATGTTTTTTTTTTCTCTATTTATACTTGATCACATATGGAAATGTCTCTATGAATTCTACCCACTTTGCATACCTTTTGCTAAATTTGTGCTTACCCTTTATGTATTTCAATGATTTATGATCAGTATGGATAACAAACTCTTTCAGCCACAAATAGTGCTACCAAGATTTTAATGCCCTAATCAATGCATACATTTCCTTATCATAAGTTTGGTAGTTTAAAGTTGCCTACTAAGTTTCTCACTAAAATATGCAATTAGTTTTCTATCCTACATCAAAATGACCCTATTCCAATCCCACTCACGTCACACTCAATTTCAAATACTGGTAGAGTTAGGTAAAGCTAAGATAGGTGTTGTGCTAAGTTTTTCCTTCAATAAGTTAAACACCCTCTCTTGCTTATCCCCCCACTTAAATCCTACACTCTTTTTAACCATCTCAGTCAATGGAGCAGCAATGGAGCTAAAATCCTTTGCAAACCTTTTATAGAAACTAGCCAATCAATGAAAACTAGTAACATCACTAATTATCCTAGGGGTAGCCCATTCCTTAATTTCTTGTACCTTTTTCTTCATCTACTTATATAGCCTTTGCACTCACAACATAACCCAAAAATACAACCTATTTATTGTAAAAAGAACATATTTTAAAATTAACATACAATTTCTCTTCTTTAAACACATGCAAAACTTTAGTTAAATGTTCTACATGCTCATCACGCAACTTGCTATAAACCATCAAAGTAAACAACCACAAATTTTCCAAGACATTCATTCAATACATGATTCTTAAACCTCATAAAAGTGTTGGGTGTATTGTTAAACCGAAAGGCATTACCAACCATTCATATAGTCAATATTTAGTTTGAAATGCTATTTTTCTTTCATCTCCTTCTCTAATTCTAATTTGATGGGAACCAGATTTCAGATTAATTTTGGAAAACAAGCATGAACTATACAACTCATCAAGCATATTATCTCACCTAGGGATAGGATAATGATACTTTATAGTGATTTGATGATGGCACAACAGTCCACACACATACACCATCCATCTTTCTTTGGCACTAATAGGATTGGAACTGAACATGGACTGACACTCTCACATATATAGCCTTTTTCTAGCAATTCCTCCACTTGCCTCTAAATTTCTTTGGTCTCCTCTAGGTTTGTTCTATATGCTGGTCGGTTCAGTAATTGTGCACCTAGTATAAGATCAATTTGATGCTCTATTCCATATTTAGGTGATAATCCACTGGCATATCTTCTTGTAATAGATCATCATATGCCTACAAAATGAAAACAAATAACACTTGGCAAATCATGGTTAGTAAGGTACTCTTGGGATAAATATGCTTCTTTGTACAAAAAAAATAGCATTTGGCGCTTCGCCAATAATACATCCGGCACATTCCCCACTCCCGCAACCATGCTTACACCTTTCCCCTCATGTTTATCTCTCAGAGAAGTGTTTCCCAATGTGTTTCATGTTTTCCCATATGTTTACACTTGTTTGTTACCACTCTTTTCACTCAACCTCACATGTTCTCTCTTCTAATTTTTCAATTGATCTTCAAAAACTTGTTTTGGTGAAAGAGGGGCAAGAATATACTTCACTCCATCCATGGTGAAAGAATAACGATTCTTGTACCCATTATGGATTGCTCATCGATTAAACTACCATAGATGCCCTAACAATATATGTCTAGCTTGCATAGGCACCACATCACATAAAATCTCATCCTTATACATCCCAAACTTGAATGTAACTAACACTTGCCTAGATACCTTCACCTTGCCCGATTCGTTAAGTCACTATAGATTGTAAGGCGTAGGATGTTTGATAGTTGTTAACCCTAATTTTTAAACCAATTCAACACTTGTCACATTTGTACAACTCCCTCCATCAATTATAAGGCTGCAAATTTGATCATTGATAGCATCTTGTAAGGAGCAATTCTCTCTTTGTTGGTTCACTTCATCGTCATCTTCTCTAATTTGAATGCTTAAAGCCTTTCTAGTTACCAATGATTTTTCCTTTATTAGTCTATCTCGACCTCATCTTCACTTTGGTCAATATCTTCTAATTCAGGCTTGCCTGCATATCCCTGTTCTTCACTTTCAAACACATACTCCCCATTCTAAATTGTCATTAACCTCTTGTTTGGGCATTGAGATGCAATATGACCTCTTCCTGTACAGCAAAAACACTTGATATCTCTACTCTTTGAATTTGAAGAGGATTTAGCCTTGCCTCTTTATCCTTTTGTTGTTTTAGGCTTAGCTTCAAACTTGCTACTTGGAGTTTTATCTTCCTTTTTACTCCACTGTTTACACTAAGATGTAGTTCCTGCACTAGAAACACTTACATGGTTAGTATACTTCTTTTTAAGTTATCTCTTGACTTTCATAGTCATATGTACAACATGTTCTAACTCCACATATGATGTGGCTCCACTACATGAATTTCAGTTTTGAGACCACAAACAAACCAAGCCATCATAGCTTCTCTTTCTTCTTCTATGCTTGGTCTTGTCGTTACCACCTCCATTTCCTTATATTATTCCTCCATGGTTTTGTTTCCTTGGGTTAGATTTTGTAGTCTTTGGAAAAGCTCTCTATAATTTGAGCTTGGTACAAACCTGCTCCATATTATAATTTTCATCTCCTCCGGAGAGCTAATGGTGGTTCTCGGTTTCTCCTCCTCTATGCAATCTGTTGATTCCACTAAGTAATCATGTAATCACTAAACTTACTGGCTACCAATTTAACCTTCCTCTCATTAGAAATTTATGGCACTTAAAAACTAACTCAACCTTCCATTCCTACTCCAGATATACATTCGGATCCATCTTTCCAACAAAGACAGGTATCTTCATCTTAATACTACTGATGTTGCTGTCCACTCTAGCCTCTTCTCCCCTCTCATTCCCATACCCAACTCTTCCTCCAAATTTTCTACCCATTCTTCCTGTACCTCGACTACCTCTATTCCCTCTATAGTTCCCAACTTCTTCAAATGTACTAAGTTGGTTGTCATCATCCTCAAAATGATAAATGGGTATTTTGAGGTTCAGGTGTCGTCTCCCTTAGGTTGGATTGATAATTAAACTTCAAAGAAATTTTTCCAACCTCTCCCTTTTGTTCTCTGTCTCCCTAAACATCCTCTCAAATGTTTGTTGTTGTGACTTTACTACAAATGGATTAGTCTCCCACTCTCCACCTTCAGCCATCTCCTTATCCTTACTAGAAGATGATGAATTTCCATTGTTGGACATGATTTAGAACCTGCAAGAAAAAGTTATTAGAAAATAGTCGCTCCCTCACGTGTTTGCTCTCTAAATCACTCACAACTCACCTCCTAATATCTTTACCCTAGGAGTTCTTTGCAGACTAAACTTTTCGTCCACGAAGAGTAAGTTCCAACCTTTACCTTTTCAATTACCACTCCCAAGAGGAAAATTGATGTAAGGAAACAAAAAGAACCAATAAAGAGGTCAAACAAAAACAAAGTCAGGAATTTGGATTTTTGGAGACTCCCCACAACTTTAATCACAACAACCAAAATGTGATTTATATGTTCTATCAAAGAAAGAACGTAAGTGACTTTTTTAAGTAAAGAAAGGATGCAATTAACCTATTTAGATCAAAAATAGATAAAAAGACGTGTTTAGACCATAAAAGGGTGTAAAAGACGTGTTTAGGTCATGAAGGGTGTAAAATAACGTGTTTAGGTCATAAAAGTGTATAAAAGAAGTTTAGATTGGAATGGGATGTGATTGACCTATTTAACTCATAAAAGGATGCAAAAAATCATGTTTGAATTTGGAAAAGAAGTAATTGACATGTGCAAGAAGGAATAACACAGATTTGACTAAGTTTGAACAAGTTTAGAAGTTATTTTGTTGACATATCAAGAACTCTAACCAAATCTGTTTCTTTTCTATCTCGTTTATCTTTATTTCTTTTTCTTGTTTTTGGAATTTTTGTCACCTTTATTTTTTTTAACTTTTTTACAACAAGAAACTTAAAGAAAACTAGAATCAAGAATAAGATTCAAAGTGAGAATTATAGGATTCAAAAGATTCACCAACTCAAATGATCAAGACAAACTCAATTCTTTAAATGCACAAGTTTATAATTAGCAAAGATCAAGATGATAAAGATCGAATTTATCGAACACAAGAACTGAAAGAAATTGACAAAAAACACAAGAAAAAAGATGAAATAACAGAAACAAGAAGGAAAACTCAAAGGATCAAGAAAATAGATTCAAGATTCCAAAAAGAATCAAGAAAACTCAAGAACTTTTAAAAGACACGAAACTGAACAGAAAGAAAGGACACAAATTAATTCAAACATAGGCAACAAAGATGGCACTGATAACAAAACTGATAAGCTCTTCACCTTATATTGGATGAAGCACAAATCATGAATACAGGATCCAATGAGTGTTCAATAATGCGTAAGAATGACAAAGACAACTCAGAACGTATTTCTGTCAGACCCACAAAATTTAGGAAGGATTAGGGGTGATAAGGAATGGGTTTGATCTTCACAAGCACTTTCTTGAATGAAAACCAAGTCTTTAAAGAACACCAAGTAAGGATTTCTCTAAAGTAATGCAAAAATACACTCAATTTGTTTTCTGAATATTGAATGAATGAAGTCTGCCTACAATACCTAATGATTTGGACGACTTTCATAAAGGTTGGAATTAGGTTTTGGCCCATTCTAGTCTGAAAGAACAAGCTTCCTAACAAATAAGCTTAAAACAAGTTGATTAGGCTCAAACAAACCTAAAAAACGTAACTAGGTTTATTTAAGGCTAGAACCCACTCATTTGAGTGCTAAATAGGATAACTAGAAGTTCTAAATAAATAAAATAAGAAGCCCCAGCAATTACCCCAAAGATGCTGAAAATAGCCTAATTGTAACAAATGAGTTGTTTCAAGTTGTGCATCAAGTCCAGCGTTCTTCAACAAGTCCAACACATTGTTCCAAGCCTTAAATGATCATTATAAACCTTAGTGACGTGTTCCCAAGTGTTTTAGCTTCCACTCTTACATACAGATCCACCATTAAATTGTTAAGAGTCTCTTTGGCACGCTTAGACTGTAACCTTGTCATTGGACCTCCAAGATTCTCCAATGGATCTTTTCCTCTAATATCACTTTATTGAGCTTGTTTAAGTGTTTCTCCTTGTTGCCCAAGCTCTCTAACAAGTCCACATACCAACCCTTCTGTCTTACTTGAAGCCATTTGTAATGCTTGATCTCCATCAGTAAGCACCTCTTAGCTTTCTCTAATCTGAGCATCATAGTGTCCTTAACAAAAACACACTTAATATTTAATTAGTTATTATTATATGCCTATAGACTTAAGACTATCCTGAAAAGCCTATTCCATATTTAGTCTATACTAATATGGGATTTAACTAAAAATATATAAAGAATTAAAGGTCAAGAGTGAGTCTTATATAAGAAGAAGTGTGAATAGAGCATACCAGCTCAAGTATAAATGTAGGTGAAGGACGAGATCAAACACTAGCCTAATGAAAGGTTCAGAGTGAGTTTTATGTAAGAAGTGTGGATAGAGCACAACAGTTAAGTATGAATGTAGGTGAGAGATGAGATCAAAACACCATCCTAATGAAAGGCCAAGAGTGAGTTTTATGTAAGAAGAAGTATAGATAGACTGTACCAGTTTAAGTATGAATGTATGTGAAAGATGAGATCAAAAGACCAACCTAAGTATGAATATATGTAAGAATAAAAAGTAGGTAGCATTTTGAGTGGATTGTCAAGAAACATATTGCATATTTTATAGAGAGTGCCAAGTGGGATATCAATGGTTTAAAATATGCTGTACTATGGGAATTTAATATAAAAATCAATGTTAAGAAGTCATATAAAGCAAAGACAAGAGAATTGCAATTGCTAATAGGAGACGATGACAAATATTTTGGGAAGTTGAAAGCTTTAAGCTAGCTATATTGTAAATTAATAGCTAAAATGATTTCAACTTGATGTACCTAAATAGAGCATTTTAGTTCTTATACATGTTGCTATATGTGTGTTAGAAGGAATTTGGTAGTTTGTAGACTATAATTTGTGTAGATAATAACCATTTAAATTGCAAATTTTAGGTGCAACTTCTCACAACTATGGTTTTGGACAATATGTTCTTAATTTCTTAAGCGATTGCTCCCTTAGTGAATAAAAATATATGGAAATAGGTTGTAGAGTGCATGCATCAAGTTGTTTGGAGCTATATTAGGTTGGTTAAATTTTCATATAAAAATGTATTACTGTTTCAACTGAATTTTAAGTTTGAAAATATATTTTACTAATCACTTAATTTTATATTAGGTGTTGTAAGAACACATATATTGAGAGAGTGATATCACATGCTTTAAAGACCTTTAATGCCAACATCAAAGAAGCTTAGGACAAGTCTATCTTGACAATGTTTGAAGTTATACAAATGGCTATGATGAATGGATTCAAAAAGAAAAGAAAGGTAACGGAAGGTTATACAGGGATGTTTAACCAAGAATTCAAGCCAAGATGGATACCAAAAAAGTATCATAAAGATATCTACATAAGAATCCCAGAAAAGTTTCAACGACTATATTACTTATTTAAACTATGAGAAGTTGTTCAAAATTGAGCATATATACTTTAGACAGTGTGCAGTGGACTAAGGTAGATGACTTACACTTTTATGAAGTGGGAAATTGCTAAACTTCATTGTTAGTATGAATGTGCTACTATTAGAAATAATGGAGGTAGTTTGAAGGATTATGTGGGCAAGATGTACCATAAGGAGACTTTCTTAAAATCATACACTTAACAATTATTCCACATTCTGTGTAATATTCATAGCCCATTGATTTAACCTTTGTTACGATAAGCTCTTGGAGGCTGAATCAAAGTATTCCAAGAACTGCACTATAGGGTACAACCTCAGGTCGTTCACTTAATCAAAAACTAACAGTTGAATCTAAATTAACCTATATGCCATGCTATGCAAACTATTCAGAGAAAAAGGGGATTTTTGATTTTCGAGCTGATTGGTAGAACTAATTTAAATGTAAAACAAATGTTTTTGGATTTTAGGGATATTGAGAACTGAAAGACGAAAAATGAAAAAGACTATATAATGATAAAGTCCTCTTGAAAGTGAGTTTTGGCTATCATTGTTCAAAATTGATTAAAGAGAGAGTAGAAACCACTAAGCTTAAAAAATGTGGACCTTGAATGACTTTTCAAGTCCAGGATCTTAATCAATAAGACTTCATTTTCTTAAAATCCTGTTAAGTGCTCTTAGTGTGTGTGTAGTAGGATTAGCCAATGCAATCGGTCAAATGAAATCTAGAATCATCTCAACATCAAATACAACCATGCAAGATAATAGGTAATAAAAAAGATTTCAAATAGGCATATATGAAACTTCATAAATTTAAGCTCAAAGTTCTACATAAACCAATCCATCTAACACATAATGAATATCCAACACTTGATTAAAACTATAATTGAATCGCTCATCTACAAATCATAAATCCTAGACCTAGGATATATAAACTCATAGTTGAACTATGGATTAAGCTACTCCCCTTTTTCAGCCCATTGAACTCCAGTCATTGTTGCATCTTCAAGAGGAAAGAAATGCCTAGCCACTCATAGAACCCAGAAACTTCACAACTTTGAATGCATCTGAATCACCCATGGTGGAGTTTTAATAGTGTGAGAAACTATGGAGAAGGTAAGAGTGATCTGTAGAGAAAATGATGAAGGAGAGTCTATAGAAATTGTTCTGCCGCCTTATACCCCCTACTTATCCTAAAATAGGTTTTTTTTAATGATATTCAGGTCGGATCAGAAGCATGGGTAAGTGGAGTTTCAAAAAATGACTTGGGTTTCAGTTTGCTTTTTTGAAGTGAGGAGTTCACCGCGGCCAAATTTTCCCAAAAGGTATTAGGCGGTTAATTCACATATTTCGCCACGACAAAGTGAGAAGTTCACCGCGACTAACTTATCCTGAAGGGTCTTCTTCCTTGATTTTATGACTCAACAATTTCTTGATCTTCACTCTTGGCTCTACTTCTTGAGTGTCTTGCAATGAAAAACAATAGTTTGCAATATCAACTGTTCTATAAATCAAGTGAGTGCAATTACTAATTAATTATGGAAATTTTACCCTCAATTATGTTAATTCAAAACAAGCACTCGTTAAATAAATTAAGCACAATATCGAACAAAAACTATAAAACTACCACTGAATAATATAGAAAACTTAGGTTCAATCACCCATCTAGTAATTACCAATGCTAAGTGAATTGATATTAAAACACTAAAGTGTACAATAAAAAAAAATAAAAAGTAGTACATTATCCAAAAGTTTACTAAACTGATATTGACAAGATTAAGCACATAATAAATTAAATAAACAAAAATGAAAATCAAATTGAAGCACCTATGAAGATCTTTATCAAATGGAATTCACATCAATCATGTCTAGTTTTCTCCTATTTATACAAATCTATCCTCACTCATTAGTTTAGTGAATATGTCTACCAATTAATGAAATGTATCAATAAATTCTAGCTCAATATCCTCATTTTCCATATTATCTACATTAAAATGACATTTAATTTATCATCTCTCTCCTTGTTCTCCTGGTTTGGTTTGTCTATTACTCTAAGACAATTTCAAGTGGTTAGGTGCACTTTGGTATTTCCTTCTTTAGATTTCTTCAACCGTTTGACTTTCATTATTGTTTTCATAATAGTATTTCAAATCTCTTTACTTGCCATTCTAGTTTTTTCCTCTGTATTTACTCGTGGCCTTAAGCTTTTTAGCTTCCTATTCATCTACTATTACTTTTGGTTAGCTAGTTCCTTCCCTTACTGAACATCCTCCATTACTTTCCTCCACTCCTACCTTTACTATTGCTCCACTTACAGCTTCAAGAGCTCCTAAATCCTTAAATAGGCTAGCTTACTCTTTGCCTCCCCCTCTATCCTCATGACAAATAAGAGAAACAAATAAACTTTTGAGCAAAAGACATGGATAGAGAGCTCTTTCACCCCTAAACTGATTTTTACTATCCTAATGCTTGATGAGGGAAACCTGTTCATGTAATGAAGGAGGGTGCTTCCAAATGGAACACAACTTTTCTTAGTTTCTTCATTTGTAAAAGGCCTATTTTATAGTTACGAACAAGTGCGCTTCAAACCACTAGAAACAATATAGATTAATCACTTTCTTTATATTTTGTATTTCCACACAAGCACCAAAAATAGTTAATTGGCTCTTGGAATCTTAACTCTAAGACATTATTTATATAAACATGAAAGCCTAATAGTCAACTACGTGATCTTATGCAAAAATGGGTCCCTCTTTAGATCAACATTCACAATAGCCCTTTCGAATATTGGACTACTAAAGGACTAGGTTATTTGAAAGCTTTATAGGTAAACCATTACACCTTGGTGATGTCACTACAGGTATGAAAATGGTAAGTCATTCTAGTGTTTATCTACTAATTGATTTACATAAGGTACTCTTTGAGGTGATCCCTCTTATAAGATTAAATGAAAATGAAAATATATATAAGGATGTTGTCCCTATAGCTTATTCATGGATACTTGAAATTAACCACCATAAAGGAGTTTGAAAGCCAATAAGAAGAAAATTCTTTACTGAAGAATATATGGAATTGATGTAAGATGATTTTGAGAAGAAAGAACATAGTAAAGAACCTTCTGTGGAAGAAATCAACAATAGGGATAAGGATCAAGATGATGATATAATTACTAGTGATGATTTAGGGGAAACTAACCTTACTCCCCAAAAGGATGAAAGCATCGATGCTTATGATAGAGTTTTAATTAATTGTAATCAAGTCTAAGACCCAAAAGAAAAATGTGACATGAAGGCCACTCCTAATGAATCCCAGTTAGTCAAAGATAATTTAAAAGCTTCTAGAAAAGAAGGGAATAATTGGTACCTTTGAACAATTATGTGTTAGATGTATATACTCATACTAATTCTTAACTAGAGATAAAGTGTGATACTAATGGTAGAGGGCTTCATAAGGGCTCATTTTTTGGAAAGGATACTAAAAGGAAATCCAATAGGAAGAAGAAAAACTTATTAAATCCTTCCTAATGTTTGTTGGAAACCAAACTAGTGGAAAATAAATGTAACAATCTCAATTCTTTTAAATGGTTAATAATCATAATTGTCACCATTATGGAATAATTTATGCATTTGATTTACATAATGTTATACTCCATTTAAGCATCATTTATCAATTAATACACCTATCAATCAAGTTAAAACAAGTGAATTACAAATTCTAGGTCTGTTTTGATTATGCTTTTAATCTTGCATTCCAAAGAACTTCCTTTTGGAGTAGTCTAAAGGATATTAACTCCACTATAAACTCTCTTTGGATTATTCTTGTTGGTTTTAATAGTGTAATTCATCCTATAAAAGTTGAGATAAATGCTAGCTTAAAGAATTTTATAGAAGACTTCATGGATTGTGTTAGTTCTATTAGGGCTATGTCCTTAAAATGGAAGGAAACTTCTCCTTTTAAAATAATAAGCATGGTTCTTGAGGAAGTAGATGGATTGAGCATTAGCTTAATGGATCTAACAATTCTCTAAAAGCAAAGCTTCCTTTGAAAATCCTCTCTTTGCTTATCATTCTCCTATTCTTATACATAAATTTGTCCACTTTCTATAAAGAAATTACCTTGTTAGATTTAACAATTATATGACAAAGTTTAAAGGTTTTGAGGGGAAATTCATAGAGGATTATGAGATCAAAGGCATAAGGTGTTTATTTATATGAGGAAGCTTCATTAGGTTAAGGAAGATCTTTAAATTTTTAACAAGGAGAAATAACAATACTCTTGAGGCTATAGTTACTGCTAGACAGAAGCTCTCTAAATTATAATCTTTTCTTTATTTGAGCCCATCTGAATTGGAGTTGAAGACTAGGGAAAAAGATGATATGTGTTTAATTACAATCAAGTAATAAAGGTGCACCAGTCCATTTAAAGTAAAGATCCAATCGTTTATGGCTTAAAGAAGGTGAAAAAAGTTCAAAATTCTTTTGTAACTTCGTATACAAAATTCTTTTGTAACTTCATATTTTCCATAAGAAGTTTAAATAGAATTACTTCTCTCATGATGGATAGTGAAAAAATAACTTAATCTTGAGCCGAAGTTCCTACGAAAACTTTCTCTTATTTCTCTATTCCTTATCCCTCTCTAAATACCAACATTTTCTCAAGTCAATTACTTCAGTATTTCATCAAAGATTAAATATCCCCCTAAGAAGTTGATATGTTAACTATAATAGTTAATGCAATTGATTTGGAGGAAGCCCTCATTTCTCTTAATCCTAATAAAGTCATGATTCTTAATCAATTAATTGTCTTTTTATTTTGGAAAACTTGGTTAATTACTGAGAAAGTTGTATTAAAACTATTTTGGAGTTATTTGTAAGACATTAAAAGAACTTAATAAGACCTTTTTTTTTCTTGATTTGCAAGGTACTTATCTCATGTTGTAACACAATATACAAGATCATTTTAAAGTTGATTATAAATAGACTAAAAGAGTCTTTATGCAATGTATTGATTCATCTCATAGTGCTTTATTAATGTTGTCCAAAATATCCTTACTATGTTAGTGTTCTGGTGTTACCTTGAATAGTTTCAAGGATCTTTTAGGTCTCTTCATCAACAAGGATAAGAGCCAAAACCCCAATATCTAAAAATTCTCACCATATCTCTAACTAGCTTACTTCTTTAACAAGATTGAAAGAAAAAAAGCCTCCATCCACGTACCTAAGCATTCCTATTTCTTCTAAGAGACCAGCTACCATTAAGTTTCAACCTTCATCGGATAAGATTCAAAGGAGAATTTATAGTTGGTGAGGCAAAAATCTTTCTATTGCTAGGATAATACAGTTGATCAACTCATTGATTAATAGTTTATATGTGTACTAGACTTCCTATATAATACCTCCCATGAAAATGTTAAGAAGTCCACTGAACAAATAATGAGGAAGTTTCTTTGGTTTGAGGGGAGTGTTCTATGCTTGCCTAAGGATGAAGGAGGTCTAAATAATTCCTATATGCGTAACTAATAGTGTCCTTGTGATCAAATTAGTCCATACTAATAAGCAAGCTTTATAGGTAAGAAGGATTCTTGCACTAGTAATGAAAGCTTTTGTTGCATTCAACTAAAGTATAATTCTTCACTGGCTATGATTAATATTTTGAAGTTAAGGAATAAAGCTACACCAAAGTTTAAGAATAGAATTGGTAATAGTAACTCAACTTCATTCTTGCATGACAATTTGATAGATTTGGGAACTTGAAGTCTTAAGAGCTCACTCCATTGAGAAACCACATACCCAAAAATGGTAGGTAGGTTAATTTCTAAATAGTTCTATCATACTTTATGGAGAGAAAGGAACCAGTAAATTTTTCAAGGTCAAATGGTTCAATATAGTGTTCTTTTGTAAGAGCTTATAAGGACTACTAGGTTACAAATTTTGGCACATTAACTTAAGATAAACTATGACTATTTTCCTAAATGATGCTTGCCTACTATGAGTTAAAGAGAACAATACATAATCGACTAAAAAATGAATTCTTAGTTTGATCAAAATGACTTTTTTCATGACTTTTACTTCCTACTTGAAATTGTAAGGTAAATAAAATCATCAATTATTTAAATAATGGTGAATATTATAATATTTAGCAATGATTTATAAGAGAGCTTCCAGCTAATAACTATGGACCTTTCATTCCCATTAGGATATTCAATGAGGCTAATTAAATTCTCAAAAATGATATTTAATTTATATTTTCTTTGTTATAAATTATTGAATGCGGTTCTTTACGAGGCAAATGAGTGTTTTCACATATAATTGGCATCTCTGTAAGGTCCATGCCATAGTATATGAGTTGTTGTCTGAGCCATAGAGTTTGTGCACAATAACTATTGATTGCTATATATTCAACTTTTGTGGTTGATAAGGCAAATGTATTTTGTTTCTTATTAAACCCTAAAATTAATGCATGGCCTAGAAATTGACAAGTAGTGGATTTTCTCTTCCTATTTAAAATACTATTGGCATAATCTACATCCAAATATCCAACCAAATCAAAACTTTTTTCTTTAAGCTACGAAAGTCCTAATGATATATTTCCACATATAAGACTCTTTTAGATTCAATTGTAATATAGCACATATTCAAATACCAAAACCTAATAGTGAGCCTACTTATGGTAATATAAAGTAAACTACTAATTAGACCTTATTATAGCATTAAGTCAACTAACTTATCCTCTTTGTCCTTGTTTAACTTACTTTTAATACTTGTAAGTGTCCCCAATGGAAGTCTTGATCCATTTTGAGGTTTTTGAGAAATATTTTAGTGTACTTGGCTTGATTAATGAAGTGTTCCTCCTTCATTTACTTGATTTAAAGTCCAATAAGGAAGTTAAGGTTGCTCATGATGCTTATGACAAATTCCCTACTTATGCACTTAGAAAATTCTTCACACATTATTTCATTAGTAGCGTCAAATATAATATCATAAACATAAATTTGAACGATTAAGATATAAAATTATTTTCCCAAAGAATAATGGTTGTTTTCCTTATTAGTATGAGATTGAGCTTTGTTATTTCTAATAAAGGCATTAAGGCATGTAATTTTCATCATATTTCATAATAGAATTTTTGTAATTCTAAGTGGTGTTCCTTTAGAGAATTAAGTGGGCAAATCCTTAAACATGGTGATTTTCCTTTGTAGTTTAGAAGATTATGCAAGTTCCAATATTTATTAATTCATAGGAATCAAACTAGTTTTAGTGCGAAGGATGAACGATTTCCTAGGCCTTAACGGTCTAAGAATGACTAAGAAGCGTGAGAATATTAGACCCTTTCTGTTAAATATGACTGGTGGTGACAACTTTATAGAAAAGATGGAAGAGCTGATGTCAAAGAAACTTTAAAAGGTTGCACTCCAATTGTGTCATCTTCTGAGATGCAAAAGGATAACATGGAAAATTTGGTGCAAGCCACATTACAAAGGTAAGTAAATCCTCCATTGGCAGGATGAGGCTTGGATTGAAGTTTGATGAAGGAAGCTCTCGTCATGATCATTTTGATCAAAAACCATTTCAAAAAGAAATAGAAGCTCCAAAAAGTGGCCGTGAAGATGGAAGAAGGAGCCAAGTACATGATCCTTTTATTAAGGGTCTAAGAGCAAATCAAGACAGTGGTGAAAATCATAGGAAGCATATAAGAATCCATCATGAATGAATGCAATCTCCTCTTAGGCATCCAAGACAAGATGATTATGTTTGGAAGAGGTGTTTTGAGACAAACTTAAAATAGGATGATGGCCTAAATAAGGAAAATGAGTGATATGGGCAGGTATTTGAATAATGATGTACATAAAACTCAGCAAGATTGTTTTACTATGGTTTAAAACTTTGTACAACTAGATTTATAGAAGAGAGGGTGCAAAATTCATAGTTGGTTGAGGATGAAACTTTAGATTAAAGCCAATTATGTTCTTGATAATTATCTTCGAGAGAATTATGTTAAGGTAATGGCTTTGTAGCAAATGAGATGCTCCGTGATGGATTAAACCTGGGAATTTGAGAAGTTGGTGTTGTTAAATGTTATTAAGGAGGATCAAAATCAAAAAATGGCTTGGTTTCTTAAAGGACCTGACTATTTAAGAGAAGGTTGGGGTTATAGCCTTAATTTCTCATTGAATGGGTTGGTTAAACTCATTCTTAAAATGGAATGACAAAACCAATAGACAAGATTTGAAGCCAAGCTATGTGCATTGTTATACCTTCTGGGATTCTACTTTAACTACAACTTCTCAAGCTTGTAAGTTTGTGAAGGAGAATGGTAAAAAGATGCAGGTATTGAATGCTCCTAAGGGCAATGCTAAGTTGTACAGTAAGGAAGATCAAAAGTGCTTTTGATATGGAGGTTATAGACACTTAAAAAACGAGTGCCTATAAAATGCATTATAACTCTTAGACAGAGGATTGATGCTAGAAGGAACATTCGAGGATGAGGAGAAGGAGGTCTTTGGAGAGGAAGGGGAGCTTGATGTCTTGTATGTTGGGCAAAAATCTTTTGACTTTAAACCAGAGATGGAAGATTAGTCTATCATGACTTAACTTTAAGCAGTTATCATCATATTAGAATGCATGAAAGGAAGGAATGGAAGACTACATTCAAAACAAAGAATAGGCTCTATCAGTGGATGGTTATGTTGTTTAGTCTCACTAATGAATTGAGTACCTTTATGCGGCTCACGAATGAAATGTTGAGGTTGTTTCCTGACAAGTTCATGGTGGTCTATCTTAATGATATCTTGGTTTATAGTAAGAGTAAGGAAAAGTGAGTTAACCATTTATGCTAAGTGTTCAGGACTCTTTCCAAATAGAAACTTTACAAAAAGCTCAAGAAGTGCACATTTATGGTTAATTCCATTATCTTCTTGGGATATGTTCTCTCCAATAAGGAAATTTCAATTTAAGAGTCAAAAATTAAATCCATTGAAAGCTAGCTGATTCTTATTTCTACCACAGTAGTGAGGTCTTTTGATGATTATGTTAGGTTTTATCATTGATTTGTAATAGATCTTAATATGATCATGTTGCCACTTATAGATTACATGAAGAAAGAGAAATTCAAATGGACTTCTAAGGCTCAAAGTGTGATTTAAGATATTAAAGAGAAGTTATGCACATGACAGAGCATGTAATTAGGACATTCCATTTATGGAGAGTTACCTTTTCTTAATTGTATTCTTAAATTAATTCTCCTTGATTTCATTGTTTGTATTACCACAATTAGTAGAAACAATGTTACCTATCAACTGTATATATATTGTAATCACAATTGTTAATAAAAACATACATATAATTTATCAAATTCCTTTATGGTATTAGAGTAGGTCTAGTTTGGATTCTTAATTTCTCAGTTGTCCATCTAGATATCCAATCTTCAAATGACAATTGGATATCCAGTCCTAGTTATACTTAAGGGGAAGTGTTAGAGATACTCACATAGATTAAAAATGAAAATGTTAAAGGGTTAATAAATGGCAAGGGCCAAAAAACCAAATGGCTAGTACTAGTCATTTTGGAAATGGTTGGACCTAGGCCCAATTCTTGTTAATGGGCTCTATACTCTACCCATATTTAAAATTCTAATATGGTATGAAAGCAGCATATATTCTTGCACTTTTGGAATTCAATGAATTATTTGAAATGGAGAATGATGTGAGCAGAAAAAGAGATGGAACAATTTGTGTGCAAAAGGGAAAAAAACCATGGTGTATTTTAATGAGAAGTTTTGTGGTTTGAGGTGAAACTATTTAACTTACAACAAGGAGTTCTATATTATAGTTTGTGCCATGGGTCATTGGAATCACTATCTTAGACCAAAGCCTTTAGGCATATACATAGATAGGAAAAACTAAGTTTGAGACATGTTAAGTGGGTCGAGTTCCTTCAATCACTCAATTTCTCTTCAAAGTACAAAATGGAAAGCCAAACATTATGGAGGTTTCTTGGAACAGAATTGATCATCCAAAACTTAGTCAAACAGAGGTTACTAACCATACTTTGGGTGCCCATTAGTGTGATTTAGTGTTAAAAACAACCAAGAATTGGGATATGAAAATGGCTTATGTGGAGATTGTTGATAATCGTTTGCCTACCTACGCTACAAGGCATTCTCCATTTAAGGTTGTTTATAGTATTACTCCATAAATCATTATTGATTTGGTAACTATTATGAAGAAAGAGTTCATAAGTCGTGATGCTAAAGCTAAAGTCAAGATGATAAAGAAGCTTCACGAGCAATTTTGAGCTAAGATTGAGAAAATGAATGACTTATACAAGGCTAAAGCCAATAAGCATTGCAAGCAACTAAATTTCAAGCCTAGAGATCTTGTGTGACTTTGTCTTAGAAAAGAGAGGTTTTCATCCAAGTGCAAGAAGAAGCTCATGCTAGTGCAAATGGTCCTTTTAGAGTTAGTGAGGGAATTGGGGGCAGTGCTCACAAGCTTGATCTTCTGAGAAATTACGATATTTCTACTATATTAAACATTAGAGATTTGAGTCCTTAGTTTGATGATGAGAAGCTTCAAGTGTTGAGGATGAATCTTTTAAGGAAGGATTGAATTAGCAAATAATCGTCTAAATTATCCTTGCAAGTAATGGGCTGGACGTACCTTCTTTTGGCTTTAATAAATCAATTTATTCATGATTTTATCAGTCATTTTCTTCATTCCAATAATAAGCTAGGTTTTTCTAATTAAAGTAGGATTAAACTTTCTCAGTTCTAATAGGACTGTATTAAAATTGAACTTTGTTATTTCAAAGCCTATATAGAGGCATTAGGGCATGTAATCTTCATAATAGAATTTTTGTCATTCAGCTCAAAGAAATTGAGTATTTCCTCCTTAAATCTTAATTCTTGATGGTGTTCCTTTAGAGAGTTAAATGGGCAAATCCTCAACCTTGGTGGTTCTCCTTTATAGTTCAAAGGATTGTGCAATATCTAATCTTTATTAATTCATACCCATCAGAAAGAGACACAATTAAGATTAATTGTATAAATTTGAATTTCTCTCTTACCTAAAAATGTGATGCTATCATTAATAATTCTAGAAATATTACATAATTTTCCTTCAAAATATTCTTTACAATCTTCATCACATATTTGTGTTATACTTAATAAATTATGCTTTATTCCAAAGGCACTGGTGGAGATCAAGCATCCCAAATGGCTTTGGACAAGGCAAATAAAACATGTTGGAGAGCTTGGACCGTAAGGAGAAACACTTAAACAAGCTCAAAAAAGTGTTACTGAGACAAAAGATCCATTGGAGAATCTTGGAGGTCAAATGTCATGATAATAGGCTTAACGTGCTAAAGAGGCTCTCTAAAATATGATGATCTATCTATGGAAGAAGCTAGAACACTTGGACACACATCAACTCTATTCATAATGATGATTTAAGGCTTGCAGCAACATGTTGGACTTATTAAAGAAGGCTAACTATGTTGTACAACTAGAAGCAATTGTTTGTTACAATTAGGCTATTTTGAGAATCTATGGGTTATGTGGTGTAATCTATAAGGCCGAATTAGATTAAGCTTTGGACATCTTAAATAAGTTATTTAGGACTTAAGTAAGTAGGTTCTACCATTAGATAAGCCTTAGTCGTTTAGGCTTAAACAGCCTTGTTTTAAGCTTGTTTGTTATGAGTTCATTATTTGGGTTGAAATCCATATCCTATCCTTGTGGGATTAAACCTAGGGAATTAGTTTTAGTATATAAACCATCTAAAACTCGTTTGTAATCATATTTGATTGATTTTATACTCAATAAACATATTGAGTGTTCTTTGTATTCCTTTAGAAAACTCCTTCATGGTTTTCTTCGAAGACTTGATTTTCATTTAAGAAAGGGTTTGTGAAAATAAAAAATCATTCCTTATAACCCTTAATCCCTTTTTAATTGTATAGGTGTGGCAAAAATAACTGCTTGATTTGTTAATTTAATCTTGAATTGTTTATCATGTACCTTTGCTTATCGATGCACTTTAGGCTGCCCTTTATAGATACTTGATTCTATCCTTTCAAACTGACTATGAACTATATCAAATCTTATGAAAAAATTTTCCAACATTTGTTACATATTTTCATATATAATTTTGTTGCAAAGTTAAAACTACCTAAACATGTCATCCACAATTATACGAGATCGCCATAGTAAATAATCAACACCCTAAGGACATCTCACAAGGAAGTTCTTAATTGTAATAGCTTGATTAAAAACAAGAAATTAAAGAATACAATTCAAAAAGGCATAGAGGTTGCGAAATTATGAAATTAACAAAAAGAATGAATTGCACAAAATTGATATAAACGTTTCAAGATAACCTAGGTTTGCATTATAATCTAAATTTGAGCCAAAATTATTAAACTTAACATTAATATAATCTGCAACTTTATTTTCTCTTTAATCAAATTAGCAACTATCAATTTGATAGATCTCAAATTTATAAACTAACAATTACCAACAGCTCAAAGTTACGAATTAAGCAATCTCTAGAACTTATATTTATAATTCATTCTTATGGCAATTGCTTGTTTAGTTCCAATATCAAGTCTCATCTTTCGATTGTTCACTCAATATCTTAAGAATAATAGGTGGCCAATCTATTAACCTAACATTCGAGACAACACGATCAATCTAGGTAAGATATGTATTATTGTGAATTATTGAATCAACACATTCAATTGAATCTAGATGCAAACCCTAGGTAAGAATAATTTATCTCATCATCAAAATGAAAATAATACTCATATCAATTGAATTCAAACTAGCAAACTCCACTGTATCAAGAAGAAATTGAAACAAGAAAAATCTGAAAGCAAACTAATTGAATTGTGAACAAAGGAACCCTTGAATGATGACTGGGAGTGAAACTCTTTATCGCTTTCTCCAGCTCTCAATCAATGTTGATGACAAAAACTAAATTGATTCACCCTTATTCACAAATTTCTTTTCTCATTCTTAGCCTTTTTAGCCCCTCAAAACAGCACTTTTACGCCTCAAGTTTTATGAAGGAACTGTGGCCTAAGATGTTGGCTCCAATGATCAGGTTGCCAATTCTGCAGGAATAAGTTTTACTTTGAACAAATGGTTACCAGTCCATATGAATTCGAATAGCTACACATCTGGGCTTAAAATCTTGCAATGTCCTCTAAATATTCTTAAAGACCATATTTAAATTTGGATTATCCATCTTTGTTAAAAATTATGGACAGCCAAAACGCTTAGATTATCAAGGTGGCCATATTGCTAAATAGTTTCTTGGTTTGTCTTCTATTGCTTTAACTACGTTCTCCTAAAAGAAGGCACGACCAAGTTTAGTCTAATTGGACATGTACTTTGCCTTCTTAATATTCTTAATGTCTTCTCCTTAAGTCTGTAAAACTCAACCTAAACATAAAATCCTAACATCAATCTTGAACAAACAAATTATAAAATACTAAATAAAAACTATCCAGAACCAAACACAAAATGCATTATAACAACTACCCCACACTTAATGCTTTGTTTATCCCTAAGCCAAGTTAATGGAAAATAAAAACAAACAAGAAAGAATTTAATCAATTTCAAAAAGTATCAAATAAAATCAAGAAAAATCTTTCAATAATTTTTGTAATTTTCTTAAATCAAACAAAATTTATACAAATGCAATCCGATAGCCCTTCCAAGCATACCCAAAAATGTCACTTCCTCATAACATCTTTCAAGTGTTTGATCGTGGAAGTGTTTACGCTCTTTACATTCAATGAAAGTATATCTCTATAAGCTTGATTATCAATCAAATCACCATCACTTAACCATAATCAAGCACCAATAAGAAGCTCTTTTCATTTGGTTTTAATGGGGCTAGGGTAAAGGTATGTCAAAAGTGAGTTACTCATTAAGTGCAAGAGAAATTCTAAGAATCAAGCAATTAAAAAAAACGAGTACTTCACAAATCCAAACACAAATTTTTCAAACATCTCCACCCTTCTGCTATAGTACCCTTTAATCTAAGGATTGAGTCCCTCTTGTATTATTTTCTTTCTTGTTTGTATTTTTTTCGTTTTTTAAAATATTATTGTAAAATCTAAGACCAAGATCATTATCATCTGGCCGTGTGGAATAACAACTTTCTTTTCTTTGATACTTTTTTTAACAAGAAAGGACCCACCATTGTAACAAAGGTACTCTATTTAAAAGAAATTTCAACCCCAAACAACATGGATAACCAAATTAACCCCACATTTTAATTTACATAATGACTTAATCACTAAATTCCTTAATTGCTCTTGTTCCTAATGGAAGGTCAAACAAATTGAGAGAAAAATGATAAAATGTCTTATGGCTCCTAATATTGTCTAAAATAAAGGCTCAAAATTGGCTCCTTAAAAATGTATAAAAGGTCAGCCTTTTAAGTTAAGTGGTTAAACCTAGTTGCATTAATCATTTGGATGTTCAATTGCAATTTTCATGTTATCTTGAAATGCACACGTAAGAACGTTCACTCAAAAGAATAGCCATCTAAAATTGAATCTTAAAGGCTCATATTCTTACCAATTGTTCAAGGTAATGCTTTACCATCCAAATTGAAAATTAGTTTTTATTCCATTCAATTCTTAAACTCTTGCTTCAAAAATTTTTAAGGCCATCCATCAAGAATCTGATTAAAAATACTAAATCATTAAACAGTTTGGAAAACAAGAAAACAAAACCTAGTAAGCGTTACATAAAACAAGTTGAAAACAAAACCCATACCACATACTTTAAAATCATGTTATCCTTAATGAGATCATGCATAGATTTCCTTAAGCAGAATCAGATTTCTATTGTTACATAGTTCAATTAAAGTTTTAGTTCTAATTGTCTTGTCACAAACATACAAAGGTATGGAAAAGCTGACATAGGTTTTTTTTGTTCGGTACACAACATTAATAGAGTAGGGCACAACCAATCTATTGGAATTTTATTGCGTAAGTGCTACAAAATCCATTTGACCGAACCAAGATATATTTGAAAGTGCTTGGGTTTCGTGTAAAGAGCTAACCCTCATCTCAAGGGAGCTCAATCAAGCTCATGTAAGCTATAAATGGCTTAACATGACTTTCCCTTAGCTCAAGTGCCCATAGCTAGCTTAAGGTGAGCTCGTGGTAGCTCATTAAAACTAGTTAATAGCTAGAAAGCTGGGGATAAGCTCAATGAAGATTACCCCATCTCATCTTTGGTTCTTGGGAATTGAAATTAGCTATAAATATGTTCACACTAGTTAAGCTAGAAGAGATAATTAACGAGCATGAGTTAAAGATGAAACCCAAAGCTTAATAGGCAGAATTGGTGGTGCTAGATGAAGGAATCTAGTGTGCTTGAGTGTATGATAGAGACTATGGTACACCATGAGTTGTAGCATGCCATAATGCATCTTCTCATGCATATAGTTAGAGTGCAAGTTCAGTATCTCCATATGGATACATGAATTCATCCAAGAAAGGATAAATTTGGCCAAGCGGTTGAATTTGGCCAAGAGGGATGATTCATGATGTACTTTGCCTTAGAATGAACATACATGACACCCTTTCACCAAGGTATTTGTGCTTTGGATGAAAGGATGTGCTGTTTCGGCTAATGGTTATGAACATTTGGCCAAAAAGGGATTCATGTACAAGAATGAATGGTCATAAATGTACCATTACGACTTTAAGTGAAGATAAATGACTCTTTGCCTAAAGAATGTGTCCATTGGCCAAGAGTCATGATGTTTCGCGAAGAGATAACTCTTGGAAGAGTCATGACTCTTTTCCAAAGGATGTGTCCCTTGGCTAAGTGTCTCTATGTTTCACCAAGAGACATAACTATTGGAAGAGTCATGACTCTTTAAAGGCACCTTTTGATGGCCTATAAAAGAAAATTTCATAGTTCCTTTGAGATATTTTTTTCTTTGGTCGAATACTACACTGTTCTTCCCATCTTTGAGCTAAAAGCACTCCCTTATTTGAATTCCTCATACGTTGAAGCACTCCCATAAAATAGTTATTAAGCTTATTAAGAGCATTGAGGGTGAACCATAAGGATTGCTAGTTTCACAAGTTAGGAAATCTTCTGACCTTAGTGTGTTATGACAAGATTGGTCTACTCCATCCATTCCAACCACGACAAGTTGAAGAAGAAGGATAAGCCATAGTGGATCTCCACAAAGGAGGCAAAACATCCATACAAGGAGTTATTCTATTGTGTTTCAAGTTAATTTATCATCCTACCCTTCTTGGCAACATGCGTAGGATCTTGTATGCCTATGAAATCATGAGATTTCTTGTTTGAGTTATAATCTAAAATCAAAAAATGATATCAAATCCATATTGAAATCATGATTTGAAATGATTTTATGATCATAAAATTGACATACTAATATGTTGGAATATTTTTTTAGCCCAATAACGAAGTGGAATGTGAATGAATTTGTTGCTATATGTTCTATATGTGATAATTGCCATGCTAACTTGGAGGGTTTATTGAGAGATGTTTTGTGAAACAATGAAGGATGTTGAAATATTTCTAATTGAATGCTATATATACATTTCTTTTGCTATGTTTTAGCATGAAATAGTTGTTTCTCATGCATGTTGCTTAATTAAGTCTTGTTTTGTTAAAAATGCACCTACATGTGGTAAATACATCAATGTAGATGGGATGTAAGAATATTATTGCTGAATTAAATGGAGACCTAAAGCTTAATGAAGATAATTACTCCAGTTAGCAATACAAGGTTCAATTAATCTAACTGGGCAAGATACACTTAATGTGCTCTTCTATATGGTCGAGCCACTAGCAGTGCGTGGAAACTCTAATGCCTATAAGGCTTATAAGAAGAAAGATTATCTAGCCTATGTTACTCTCTTGAGTACCATGGTTGATGAATCCTGGTGGATTTCTCTATGCTTTAGTCTACCAAATGGGATTCGACCAAGAATAATTGTGGAGATGTTTCTTTAGATAAACAAAGAGCTATAAGTCTCAAGTTTGAGAATTATAGTTAGAAGGCTGAGCACACCATGAGTGCCCACTTATGTGAGATGTTAAGCATGATTCATCAACTCAAATTCATTGGTCATGCGCTCACTGATGAGCAACAAGTTCAAGCAATAATTTGTTCCTTGCCTATTATGGAGTGGCAATTGATGAAGGTCAATTTACGCCACAACCCTCAAATCAAGTCATTTGATGACATTGCAAGGCACCTTCTGCTAGAGGCAGAGGTGATAACGATCAAGAACCATTCAAAGGTATATGTTGCCGAAACTTTCTTTCTCCACAAGAGCAAGTTCAAAGGGAAGAAGAAAAGGAAGGATGGTCAAGACAATGTGAATGACGTTGCCTTGAAAAAGTTCAAGAAAAAGCACAACAAAGCCAAGTTGAAGTACTTTAATTGTGGCAATAAAGGACATTTTGCAAATGAGCGTAAAACACCTCCTAAGGTACATGATCCCTTTTCTACTTTAATTGTGCATATTATTTCATGCACATAAACTGAATATGATTCTTTATGGATTATAGATTCGAGAGCCATGGACCATATAGCCAAATAAAATTCTTGGTTCGTGGCCTTTAGGAAGTTGCCAAAGGGAGCAAAGCAAGCTTCTTTGGGGAACAATGCAAGCCTTGAAGTAGAAGGGATAAGAACTTGTAGAGTTCCTTTGAACAGTGGACATTTGTTGTTAATTAATATTCTATATGTATTAAAGATTTGTAAAAAATTGGTTACTATATGTTCCTGCTTAAATTTAGGATATTGCTTAAATTTCTTTAATAAATTTGTGGATATTATTAAAGATAATGCAGTCGTGTTTTCCTATTTAGTAAACAACGGGTTGTTTGAATTGAATGCGGGTGTTGCTAGTTCTAGTTGCTATGTAACTAAGGTTACTATTGAGATGACTTGGCATGAGCGTTTGGGATATATTGGACAAGAAAGGATGACTAAGATTGCCACACATGGCTTACTTGGATCATTGTCCAGGGTCTCTATACTTAGTTTCCAATCATGCCTTGTCGGCAAAGTCACAATAAAGCATTTTAGCAAAGCAATTAGAAGTCAAGAAGCTTTACAATTAGTTCACTCTGATCTTTGTGGACCAATGAGAATTGTATCTAGACTTAGGTTTAAATACTTTATCACATTCATTGAAGATTATATTCAATTTACCTATGTGTTCTTACTAAAGCACAAGTGTGAAGTATTGAGGTGTTTTGAAACATACTTGCACTTAGTGGAGAATCAATTGGGTAAGAAGATCAAGTCATTGAGGACTGATCGTGGTGGTGAGTTGATCGTGGTGGTGAGTACATGTCAAATGATTTTAAGGCATTTTGTGACTGAAAGGGCATTGTGAGGCAACTCACACTTCCTTGGACTCCACAACAAAATGAAGTAATGGAAAGGAAGAATGGGACACTTATGGATATGGTGTGATCCATAATGGCTAAGGCCAAATTAGATATTGCTTATTGGGGTGATGCATTGCTTACTGTAACACATATTTTGAATAGAGTTCCCTTTAAGTCTATTGATTAAACGTCATGTGATTTATGGTCAAAGAAAACCCCTAACTTAAGCTATCTTTGTCCTTGGGGATGTGCAACTTATGTAAATGCTATAGATTACCCTCTTGGGAAATGAGGCTCTAAAGGGAGGAAGTATGTCTTCCTTGGTTATTCTAAGCATTCTAAGGGGTATGTATTGTTCTTGGATATAATTTACAAGATTGGAAATGTCTTTGAATCAAGAAATGCCAACTTTATTGAGGATGAGTTCCCTAAAGTTAGTGAATGTTATGATTTAGATGCTTTGGTTGAGACCTTTGTGCAAGGTCAACCTAGTGCTTCGGAAGCACCATTAACTACATCATCTATGGTGGAAGTTCCTCAATAAGAGGCTGTTCAAGTGCCTTCTACATCTCACTTATTATTGAACAATAAGAAGAAGTTCCTGATGAACAAGTTAAAGAGGGAGTTGAGGGAGTTCAAGAACCATATGATCAGGCTATAGGGCAAGATCAAGATGAGCCTCCTCCCATACTTAACTTGATTCATTCAAAATAGACAATTTGGACCACTAAAAGAAAGGTGGAATTTAGAGAGAATTGAGGCAAACTTGATGTCATCTAAGATTGATGAACTAACTAATATGTAAGAAGCTCTTAAAGGTGTTCACAAAGAGAAGGGGCTAATGGCAATGCAAGATGAGATGAATTCGATGCATCTTAGGAAGGTTTGGGACTTAGCTAAATTACCTCTTTGCTGAAGGTCTATTAGGAACAAGTGGGTTCTCAAGATAAAATTGAATTCTGACGGTACTATTAAAAAGCAAGAAAAAATTGAATTCTGATGGTACGATTGAAAAGTACAAGGGCTTATTGGTGGCTAAGGGATTCACACAAAAGAAGGGTATAGATTTTAAGGATACCTTCTCTCCTGTTGTGAAATTGAACACCATCAGGTTATTGCTTGCTATTATGGCTAATTTGGACTTGGAATCGCATCAAGTGGAAGTAAAAACCACCTTTCTCAATAGTGATTTGAGAGAGGAGATTTACATGTAACAACCCAAGGGGTTTGTTGAAAAGGGTCAAGAGAATAAAGTATATATGACCTTAAATAAACTTCAAGACAGTGGTCCATGAAGTTTCTTGATGCAATCACAAACTTTGCTTTTTTAATGATGTATGAGGACCATTGTGTTTGTGTGTACACTTCTAAGTCCAAATTTGTATTATGACTCTATATATGGACGAAATATTGATAGCAAGTAAAGGGTTAAGTTTCTTGAAAACCATGAAAGGATGGTTGTCTTCCACCTTCGACATGAAGGATATGGGAGAAGTTGCCTATATCCTTGGTGTTAAGATCTTAAGAGATAGGAAAGCTAAGATGTTGGCCTTGTCTCAGGAACCTTATATTGATAAGATTCTTACAAGGTTCAACTTCACAAACTCAAAACCGATAAGTACTCCACTTGCATATGGTTACAAGCTTAGGTAAGATTTATGTCCTTATAGTACTCAAGAAAAGGAGGAAATGAAAAAGGTCCCACACCTAGGTGCCATTGGAAGTCTAATGTATGCCATGTTATATACATGGCTTATCATTAGCCAAACTATAGGTCTATTTTGCAAGATATTCTTCTAACCCTGAAATCGAGCACTGGAAGTGTGTGAAAAGGGTCCTTAGGAATTTGAAGGGTATAAAGGACTATTGACTATGCTACCAAGGAGATAATCTTGGTTTGCACGGTTACACTGATGCTAATTAGGGTGGTGATCATGATTAATTCGAATCTATATCTGGTTATGTCTTCATGCTAAATAATGGGGCTATTTCTTGGAGTAGCAAGAAACAAACTTACACAAAATTGTCAGCAACAGAGACTGGATTTGTGCAGTAATTAGGGTCAATTGTGCCTTTGGAAAGGCCTATAACTATCTACTGTGATAGTATGGTAGCTTTGGCTTACACTAAGGACCCTAAGTATCATAGAAAGACTAAACACATTAGCATAAAGTATCATTTTGTTAGAGATGCAATAGAAGAGGAAGAAATTAAGTTAGGGTGCATATCTATGGACCTAATGGTGGTTGACCCTACGATTAAGTCATTGCCACTATTTTAGTTTGCTAAACATGTAAAGGTAATGGGTCTTCATAGATTATGAAATGTTGGTGTAATTTTCTCCTTCTTATGTCACATAGATAAGATGTTTGATAAATGAAAAGTTGTTTATCAATTATTGGTGCATTTCTCTTTGAAAACACAACAAAAAATGTACATGTCAATCATATACTAAGGTTGGTTTTCTCACACGTGCCATCCACCCTTATGTCTTTGCATAAGATTAAATATCAAACCACTAAAGTCTTAAATCTATGTTATCTCTTAAAAGGGATATGTGACGTGTGTCATACATTTAAGTGGGAGTCATGAACCAACACATGACAAATTTAGCCTTAGGGTTGTCTTGATTATAAATGCATCAAGATAAGGTAATCAAGGTCATCAAGTTTGTATGTCCACTCATACGTACTATCCTATGATTTCATTCTTAAAAGTGAGAATAAGGAGTATTTCATGGTTGTTTGACATGCCCTCCTATTATTGAGAATAATAGGAGTTACACATCTAACTGTTTTAAGAGGGAGAATTGACACACCGCTCCATGTGGGAGTGAAGTAGTCAAACATTTAAGGATTTGATTGGAGAACATCAAAGGGATGCGTTCCAAATGTTCCATAGTTAACCCTGAAATTGACCAATCGAAGAAAATAAGCAAGTTATCTCTTATCTTGCTTATATGTGAGATTCTTCATTCAAACCCCTTTGCGACGATGACTAGCTATAAGGAAAATGAGGATTATTATGGTTTTCTAAATTGGTTTTTGAAGGCCTCGGGAGAAATGGAACTAGAGTATCCTCCTTTTAGATGATTATGTTTTCTTAAACTTTCTGGTAGTTCAAAGCTAGACATGAATGCATAAGTTGCCTGCACAAGTATAATTGCATGAGTTACATAACTAAGATAGCATACGTTGCATACTATAAATGATACACAATCACATTATTCAATCTTGGCACCACATATTGTTTTATATAATATGAAAGATTTAGTGTGATGTGAGAAAAAAACCAACTACAATTGAAGTTTAATACATTTGTGAGTTTTATGAGTTAAAAACTCACAAAGGAGATTGAATGCGATTAAACATTTATATCAAAATGTCTTGGGGTTTGAGAGGCATAACTTGATTCGTTTAAGTAAGTTTGAATTGCTCAAAGGTAAGGAGAGTGAAAACCTTCCATTGTGGGTCTAACAGCCACAATGTAAAGAGATTTTGTTTACATGCCTAGGGTTGTACCCACAACTCAAAATTATATGATTCAACTATTATTTGTTTTTGACTTTGTATGTTTACTTGTTGAGTATGTTCCATTTGAGTGGGAGCATATTTTTTAAAATACATCTTTTTTCAATTGGGAACTTGTTGGAATTTTATAGCATAAGTGCTACAAATTCCATTTGATGCACCAAGATATACTTGAAAGTGCTTAGGTTTCATGTAAGGAGCCAACCCTTGGCTCAAGGTAGCTTAATTAAGCTAATGCAAGCTATAGGTGGCTTGACATGACTTTCCATTAGCTCAAGTGTCTAAAGCTAGCTTAAGGTGAGCTCGTGGGAGCTTATAAAAACTAGTTAATAGCTAGAAAGCTAGTGATAAGCTCAATTAAGATTACCCCAGTTCATCTTTAAGTCTTGGAAATTGAAGCTAGCTATAAATGTGTTCACGCCAGTTAAGCTAGAAGAGCTACTTTAGGAGCATGAGTTAGAGTTTAAACCTAAAGCCTAATGGGAAAAATTGGTGGTGCTAGATGAAGGAATCTAGCATGCTTGAGTGCAGAATGGACATTAAGGTGTACTATGAGCTATAGCACGCCATAATGCATCTTCCCATATACGCACTTAGTTCATTGTCTCCATGTGGATACATGAATTCAAGCAAGAAAGGACGAATTTGGCCAAGAGGTTGAATTCGTCCAATGGGGAAGATTTGTCATTTACCTTGCCTTAGAATGAACATACATGACATGAGTGTAAAACTTGGCCAAAAAGGGGTTCATGTAAAAGAATGAATGGCCATAAGTGTACCATTATGAATTTAAATGAAGATACATGACTCTTTGCCTAAAGGATGTGTCCCTTGGCTAAGAGTCATGATGTTTTGTTAAGAGACACAACTCTTGGAAAATTCAAGAGACGTAACTATTGGGAGAGTCATGACTTTTTAAAGGTACTTTTTAGTGAACTATAAAAGGAATTTTGGAGTTCCTTTGAAAGACTTTTTTCTTTGACTGAAAGCTACACTCTTCTCCCCATCTTTGAGCTGAAAACACTCCCATCTTTCAAGTCTTCATGCATTGAAGCACTGTCGCATAAAGTAGTAGTTAAGCTTATTAAGAGCATTGTGGGTGAACCATAAGGATTGCTAGTCTCACAAGTTAGCAATTCTTTTGACCTTAGTGCATTGTGACGAGATAGGTTTGCTCTATCCATTCTAACCACTAGGAGTTGGAGAAGAAGGAGAAGCCATAGTGGATCTCCATAAGGGAGGAAAAACATCAAGCATACAAGAAGTTATTCCATTGTGTTTCAAGTTAGTATATCATCCTACCCTTCTTATTAATATGTGTAGGATCTTGTATGCTTATGAAATCATGAGATTTATATTTTGAGTTATAATCTAAAATCAAAACAATCTATGTTAAACACGTGAAGAAGAAGAGAAGCATAAATGGTGTGATCCACCTCAAGGAAGCCTAGGACATGACTTGAATGGAGATAAGCTTGCAAAAGGAGGCTTAAGAGTTGAAATTGGATAAGATTTGAAGTTTGAATGTACAAGGAAAGGGGCTAAACGAAATTCCTATATCCAAGACCTAACATTCAAGTCTAATGTTCCTAAAGATCCATTACAAGAATTAGGAGGCCCAATGACAAGAGCTAGGGCCAAAGCAATGAAGCAAGCATTGAATTGTTTGATCCAAGAACTTTAAGAGATAAAGCCATGTTGCTGAGTCAGATTCATCTCAAAAAGTTTCAAGAGGCATTGTCTTACTGCTTGAAGCCCAACATGAAGTGTCCAAAGGCCCAAATGGAGTCCAATTGGGAGAACTCACTTAAAATACCATGTGACTACCATGTGCTACTTAAAATAAGGAGAAGGACGTGATCTATGAGGTCCAATATGTTCAAAGCATGTTTTAATTAGTTTCATTTTTTTTCCTTCAAATAAGGTCATCTAGTCAACACCTTTCTAAGTTTATTTTGTTTCGTTTAGGGATTAATTTGTTTCCTTTTATTTAATTTCTTCTTTAGGTACTAAGTTAGGAAGTTTTCCTATAAATAGGCAACCTTTATGTACTTTGAAGGGGATTTTTCATTCAGAAATAATATTGAGTATTATTGACAGCATTCTTGCTTTCTTTGTATTTTTTTAGAATACTTTCCTTATCAAAGGAGTGGTATTCCTTTGTTGTGTCCCAAGGTTAGAGTTCTAAGATACAAATTCTCTTAGGGTTCTTTCCATTGATCAACCTTCTTCTAACCCCTTTTCTCTTTGTTTTCTATTTCTATATTTTCAATTTTGTTTCATGTGCTTCAACGTGTGTTTAATTTTAGCCATTCTTGGGTGTAGTTTCATCTTATTGAAGGTTCTCTAGGACAAGTTCCTATTGGGTCTCCCGTCATTTGGTATCAGGGCGCTTTGGTTGCTAGATTTCAAATAACTATCCTTTTGTTATTTATTTTTGTTCTTCTTCTTTGTCCATTTTTCATCCACTATTTCGTTCACTTTTTGTTTCAGCTTTTTAATGAATAATGTGTTTTTCTTCAAGTATAGAATCTCTTCTTTCTCCTCATTTTGGAATCATTCAAATCCAAGCTTTCTAGAGCAAGTTACACAAAGTCAAAATTTGAGAGCATTCAATTTTTGAAAATTGCTTTGCATTTTTTTGTTTCCATATTTATTTGTGTGAACTTCAAATTATCTGAAAAAAAAAGAAGTAGAAGTCAAAAAAAGAGAAAAAAGAAATTCATCATAAAAAGAGAAAATAATTTTCAGAAAAAGAAGAAGAAAGCAATCATAGTGCATGTTATCATTTCTAAAGAAGTGGAGTCTAAGTTTACTACTTTCCTAACTGCAATTGTAACACCCCACTCCTGTAAGACCCTAACCCGACATCGACGGTGATATCCGAGTCCGTACCTCGCAAGGGTGGTGTGCTAGAGCACTTAAACAATCGAAAGTC
>JAOSBN010139627.1:0-26524 GCA_027563595.1 Erythroxylum suave | reverse complement strand
AATGATTTGCGCTGTCGGTAAACATTAGCGACGGTAATATTTTTTCCGTCGCTAAATTTAGCGACGCACAGTAAATTCCGTCGGTAAAATTAGCTACGGCCGTATCACCGACGTTTTCGTGCTGTCGTAATATTCCGTCGGCAACATTATTAGCGACGAAATTTTTGGTTATTCCGTCGCTAAACCTCTTTTTTCTTGTAGTGTAGCCTTATGTTGGATATTAAATGAATCATGCAGAGGGATATGAATGACGTAGATGGGATTTCTACCTCTCTTAAATAAGAGAGATATCATTTGGGTATTAAAGAAATGTATGGCCGTGCTTAAATGAATCGATGAGGAGTCATCAATTTCATTTGTTATAGTCAGTCAACTTAGGAATCAAGAAACTATGATTAATCAAAGGTTGACATGTACCATGCCTTGTAATTAATCTTGATATCATGTTACAAAGGGACTGAGTTTATAACGATGGTTACAGGTTAAATCGGATTATTGATCCTCATTTGATTTGGGTAGTCATAATGTCTTGCTAGAAGCCGCTTATGACTTATGGGCCTTGAAGTGTGATCAAGCCCATTGCTAACATCAAATGAGCCTACAGGGTCGCACACAGAGAGTGATGTGATCTGGGCTTATTCTTTTGGGCCTAATTTATTAGGCACTGAATAAATATATGTGGATATATTTATTGGGCTAGATTGAATTAAGTTGTTGGGCTTTTATTATATGAGATATAATATGGGCCGAAATTTATTGGGCTTCTATAATCCTAATGGGTTTAGGATTATGATATTCTTATTCCTAATAGGAATATGGATTAGGGTTTCTCTATAAATAGAGAACTTATGTCTCATTAGAGCATATACAAAAACCCTAGCCACCTAGACCTAATCGTTCGTTCTTCTTTCGAGAGAAAAATTATGCGGCGTTCTAAAGTGTTTTAGAACGTACTAACACATATTAGCCACTGCTCGAATCGTTCATCCTCGTGTGGATACCGGTAGAGGACGCTTGCATGTTGCAGCATCTACAAATCTGAAAACAAATCCCAATTCGCGTCAGGAGGCAATTTCATACATGTTGTGAAATTTTGATTATACTTCTTATTGTGAAGTATGGTCCATTCTGCTGCGTATTATGAATACCTGAGCCATAGACGATCCAATAAGATTACACCTTGAGTGAGTTGACGGATATCCTCCAGAGCATAGAGGAGATATTGAATATCAAGGCTCATAGGCCTGAAGCTAATGTAACATCTTCTTCAAAGCCCAAGGGTAAGGGCAAGCAGAAGAAGAAGGGTCCAATGAAAAAAAAGAACCAAACAGGGGTCAAGGCTAAACCCATGAAAAAGCAGGCTAAAGAGAACATCAAAGGAAAGTGATTCCACTGTGATTAGATGGGCTATTGGAAAAGAAACTGTCCAGTCTACCTTGAGTCCCTCAAAAGCAAACAATGTATGGGTTTCCTAAGTTTGTTAGGAAACTAGAAATATGGCAGATTTATTTGTTTCTTGGATATTAGATTAATGAGCCACCAACCATGTTTGTAATTCGTTGCAGAGGTTCCAACAAAGGAGAAGACTACCTAAAGGCCAATTTCAAGTCAACATAGCAGATGGTTCCTATGTTTCAGTAGAATCAGCGGGAGTTGTTATCTTGGACATTCCTAGTGGTCATAGGTTATATTTGGAGGACGTTTATTACATGCCAATGATTGTAAGGAACATGACTTCTGTTTTTTGTCTAATAAAATCTAGTTATTCCTTATATTTTGGAAAAATTGTTTCAATATATGAGAATAAGGATTTTATTTGTGATGCAATAATTAAAGAGGGATTGTTCTCTATAGAACTTACGTCAAGCTTACTAAACACAACAGAATTGATAAAACCAAGACAATCCAATGACTCTAATATTAATTCAAAATATCTGTGGCACTTAAAAATGCGTCATATCAATCAAAAAAGACTTGATAGCTGAGTAAAAGATGAGATCCTTATGGGCTTGGATAGTGATCTATTACCCACCTATGAATCTTGTATTGAAGGAAAAATGACCAAAGCCTCATTTCCTTCTAAAGGAAACAGATCTGAATCCACGTTGGACCTGGTACATACTGATGTGTGGGCCCATGAATGTATAAGCTAGAGGGGTTATAAATATTTTATAACTTTTATAGATGATTACTCAAGACATGACTATTTTTATTTGATGCATAAAAAGAGAAAATCCTTTGAAAAGTTCAAAGAATTTAAAGCTGAAATTGAGAAGCAACTAAGCAAATCATTAAAACAACTTCGATCGGGTCGAGGTGGAGAGTACTTATCTGGAGAGTTCCAGCAATATTTAATTGAAAATGGAATTGTTTCCTTGTTAGCTCCTCGAACACCTCATTAGAAAGATATAGATGAGAGGATAAATAGGACTTTATTGGAAATGGTAAGATCAATGATATCCTAAGCTAGCCTTCCAGAATCGTTTTGGGGATATGCCATACAAATGGAAACATATCTTCTTAACTTTGCTCCATCCAAATCGGTGCCTAAACACCTAAGGAGTTGTGGATTGGCCGAGTACCTTCATTGAGGCACTTAAGGACTTGGGGCTACCTAGCCCATGTTCTAAAGTTTGAATCCAAAAAGATGGAAACAAGATCAGAAGTATGTTTGTTTGTAGGATATCCTACGGGAACTTGAGGGTACTATATTTACAGTCCTTAGGATAGGAAGGTATTTGTGCCGACAAGTACGACCTTATTAGAGGAAGAGTTTGTAAGAAATCACAAAGGAAGAAGTTTTCATCCAAACCAAGAGTTGATACGGATATAACAAAACAAGATGTTGAAATGGATTCAATAGTTGAATCGAAAGTACAACCTGAACATCAAGCTGTGCCTAGACACAGTGGGAGGGTCGTGAGCCAGCTATATAGGTATCTAGGTCTAGGAGGAGTGTCAAGCAATCTTGTATTGCTGATTTTACTATAAAGGTTGAGTATATTGCTGCTTGTGAAGCAGCAAAGGAATCAGTCTGGCTCTCGAAGTTCCTAAATGATTTGGAGGTAGTTCCAAAGGCAGAAAATGCCATTACACTTTATTGTGATAATAGTGGGGCAGTGGCTAATTCTAAAGAACTTCAGAATAATAAAGCTGACAAACATATTGAGCGAAAGTATCATCTCATAAGGGAGATAATATAATGTGGAGAGGTAGATGTGGTAAAAATTCCCAAAGAGCGAAACCTTGCTGATCTGTTTACGAAGACGCTGTCTCAAAAGAGTTTTGAGGGTCACCTAGCAGGAATGGGAATGGGGGATATGTCAAATTGCTTTAGGGCAAGTGGGAGATTATTGGAGTTATGTAAATATAGAGCCCTAAAAAGCAAGTGTATTTACATATACCTTAATCTACTTCAGCTACAGTTTTGTAATGGAAATATTTCTTATTAATAAAATAAAAGAGATTGGTTTTAATGAGCATTATATATCTAGTCATAAGGTACCAAGAATCTTTTTTAAGTAATATACATATACACAGAGATGTATGGAAAACATGTATTTTATTAGAATCTAAATTAATGGATTCATAGTTGAATAATTAAGTTGGTTGCTTGATTATGGTTTAGACTGTAGTGTTGCAATTTATCTCCGTGTAAGTAAAGGAGTTTACTTAAAGGGAATGATGAGTTTCATATCATGATAGTAGTTGATAATCGATAATGGCATTATTAAATGAATCTGGAATCAAGTTTGTTTTTAAGAATAAAGTGGGCCGTTATTTTAATCTTAAAACATACAACTTAAGAATTTGCTTATTATGAACCACAATCTTGATGAGTGGTGAATTCGTATGTGTTTCATTATAATTCTTGATATGATCGGAATAGATTTTTACAGAGTATTAATCTAGTGTCTGCATGTTGGAAGTATTAATTGAAACATGTATCAGGGAACATTCACTCAAATAAAGAGTTTATAGTGATATCATCACTTCTAGATGTTTTAAGGAGATTTGGTGATTAAACTGACACCAGTAGTTTGATGAACTAACTACCCATCAAATCTTAACACCAAGATGAGATCTTGTGTGTTAATCACCATATAAAGTACAATTGGAGATCTGGAAGAAAAAACCAACATAAGGACAAAACGGTAATTTCACCCATTGTTCTGCGGGTTGCTATGATAAGGTTCTAAATAGGGTTTGCAATTGGACATAAAATATGTGTTCTCATAATGTTTAATAGTTCAAGAGTTCAATTAATTGTCTTTAGTAGAATGACATTTATTTAATAAACTAGAATTAATTATAATGTGATTAAATTAATTATAGGCTTATTGGAAGTTGAATTATCAAAGTCCAATAAGATTCCCCATTTGGCTTCAAGGAAGGTTATCAAGCTAAGTAAAAAATATAAATAGAGGTTTTAGAAGCCCATAATTGAATGTTGGGCTTGCACTAATTAATGGTTAATTAAAAGCCCAAATGTTCATTTAGAAATGGGCTAGACTTTAGTTTAATGTAATTAATTAGATTAATTATATTAAAACAAATTTTTTAAAGAAAGGAGTAGCAATTTTGGTTTTAACAGACTAATTGTGCAGCTGCACATTTGACATTAAATTTCTAAATAAAAATGGTGTTTATTATGGTTTATCATCATTAAATGGGGTTATGAACTTACCATTAAATGGTTTAATGGTTATCTTTTAATGTTAGCATATAAACTATTAGCATTCATTGGATAAAAGAAGAAAGATGTGCATTTGATGGACCATCTTCCTTCTTCCTTCTTCCATCTCCCAAAACCGAGATTGGTAGGTTATATTTAGGTTTATAGTCTTTTCATATAGCCATCTTAAATATAAATGAGCATAGTCTCATTTATTGGCTACTTTATGATTGATTAAAGTAAGAAGTGATGCATTGGATGCTATTCTCTTCTTTGATTCCATGCATAACAGAAATTGAGGGTGTAAGAAGGTGTTCTTGCATGGTTTGACTCTCTCTCTCCTTTCATGCATGAGTGATTCAAAATTTGCATGAGAAGAGTCTTATTTTTGGTTCATTTCTTCTAAGAAAAATCTCCTCTAAACATTTCTTCTCCTTTCCCACCAAAGGATTTTGTTAACCAAGTTGTCCTTGAAGAATAAGAGGTAAATCAAATTAGTAAAGGATACAACAACAAGGAGAGGATGGATTGACAAAGAAAAGCATTTAAAAGCAAAGGCTTTGGATATAAGAAGAAGGAGAGGATAGCAAGAAATTAAAGCCGTAGTGAGGGAGTCGGTAATATCACTATCTTGTTTATGTTTATTATTATCCTTATACCATATCATGTATAGATTGACATGATAGTTTGGATATATTGCTTCTACTGCAAATAAGATTTCTAAAAAGTTTTGAAATCTATCGGTTCTCCAAATATGGCGTGTTTTCTTTTCCCGATCCAACCCACTTGTCTTCATGTAACAAGAATGAGAAAGATTAGAGAAAATAAAGACAAGAAGAAGACAAGAAAATGAAACCACAAAGAAGAATATTGCATTGTAACTCACAATTATTTATGGATTTGCAAGCATGCAAGATATCTTAGGAATGTGAATTCAATGGACAACATCGTTACAAAAAGGTTAGTGGGAGTGCTGTTGTCTTCTTAGCTTTATATGTTGATGAATTATTGCTCATTTGAAACGATATTCCGACCTTAAAGAGTGTCAAGATTTAGTTAAAGAAACGTTCTCAATGAAAGACTTAGGTAAGGCTACTTATGTTTTCGGCATTAAGATCTATAGAGATAGATCAAGAAAGCTTATACGCCTAAGTCAGAGTACATACATAGATAAGGTACTGAAAAGGTTCAATATGCAAGATTCCAAGAGAGTATTCTTGCCTATGTCACATGGAATCAAGCTTTCTAGGAAGGACTATCCTACTTCAGGTAAAGAGCTTGAGCGCATGAGTAAGATTCCATATGCATCTACAATTGGATCTATCATCTATAACATGTTATGTACTCGACCAGTTGTCTCATATGCTTTGAACATAACAAGTAAATACTAATCTAGTTATGGTGAGAGTCACTAAGCATGAGAGTCATACGAGGTCCATGGGTATTAGACATTTGACCGATTGGGCCTAGTGCAAGTGGGAGATTATTGGTAGTGTACATTAGGCCAATGGACATATGTGACTTTTGTACTGATATTTTGACTTATTAGTATTATATTATGGGGTATTCTTTTATATATGCGTGTATATTGTTTACATAATGTGATTTACATTCTATGAATAGTACTAGGCTTATGTCATTAGGTATGTGACTTGATAGTAAAACCATAAGCATTATAATACTATTCTAAAATGTCCCTGGTCGATCATTATTGGTGGAACAATAACGAATTAAGGCTAGTATGTGTTCTGATTGATGATCACGTTTTACTGATCATAGATATAAGTTATCAAATCAGATACTTAGATATATGTTAGAGAACATATATTGGACCGACCCATAGAGAGAACAACACTATATGGTTTCATGTCATTAACGATTCTCAATATGGTTTGACTTTAGTCCTTTTACCTGAAGAAATCATGGTTCCTTATATGAGGAATTCAGTGTTTTGACATTAGAGTAAGTTATCTTTAACTAGATAACAAGTAGTCTTATGTTGGACATTAAACGAATCATGCAGAGGGATGTGAATGACTTAGATGGGATTTGTACCTCTCTTAAATGAGAGAAATATCATTTGGGCCTCTTGACAAGTATGACTGAAGAAATGTATGGCCGTGCTCAAATGAATGATAAGGAGTCATAAATGTCATTTGTTATAGTCAGTTAACTTGGGAATTAAGAAACTATGATTAATCAAAGGTTGACATGTACCATGCCTTATGAGTAATCTTGATATCGTTTTACAAAGGGACTGAGTTTGTAACCATGGTTACAGGTCAAATCGGATTATCGATCCTTATTTGGTTTGGGTAGTCATAATGTCTTGCTAGAGGCCGCTTATGACTTATGGGCCTTGAAGTGTGATCAAGCCCATTGCTAATATCAAATGAGTCTACAAGGTCGCACACAAAGAGTGATGTGATATGGGCTTATTCTCTTGGGCCTAATTTATTAGGCACTGAATAAATATATGTGGATATACTTATTGGGCTAAATTGAATTAAGTTGTCGGGCTTTTATTATATGAGATATAAATATAGGCTAAAACTTATTGGGCTTCTATAATCCTAATGGGTTTAGGATTATGATATTCTTATTCCTAATAGGATAGGGATTATGGTTTCTCTATAAATAGAGAACTTATGTCTCATTAGAGCAGATAAGAAAACCCTAGCCACCTAGACCTAGCCGTTCGTTCTTCTTCTGAGAGAAAAATTATGCGGTGTTTTAAAGTGTTTTAGAACGTGCTAGCACACATTAGCCACTACTCGGATCGTTCATCCTCGTGTGGATACTAGTAGAGGATGTTTGCGTGTTGCAGCGTCTACAAATCTGAAAACGAATAGCACTCTACATTAAGAGGTAATTTTGTACATGTGAAATTTCAATTATACTTCTTGTTGTGTAGTATGGTCCATTCCGCTGTGTATTGTGAATACTCGGGCAATAGACGATCCCATAGGATTACACCTTAAGTGAGTTGATGAATTACCCTCCAGAGCATAGAGGAGATATTGAATATCAAGGCTCATGGGCTCGAAGCTAATGTAGCATCTTCTTCAAAGCCCAAGGGTAAGGGCAAGCATAAGAAGAAGGGTCCAATGAAAAAGGCCCAAATAGGGGTTAAGGCCAAGCCCATGACAAAACAGGCCAAAGAGAACATCAAAAGAAAGTGTTTCTACTGTGATGAGATGGGCCACTAGAAAAGAACTGTCCAGTCTACCTTGATTGCCTCAAAAGCGAACAAGGTATGGGTTTCCTAAGTTTGTTAGGAACTAGAAATGTGGCAGATTTATTTCTTTCTTAGATATTAGATTCAAGAGTCACTAACTATGTTTGAAATCCATTGCAGGGGTTCCAAAAAAGGAGAAGACTTCCTAAAGGCCAGTTTCAAGTCAAGATAGGAGATGGTTCCTATGTTTCAGCAGAATCAGTGGGAGTAGTTATCTTGGGCTTTCCTAATGGTCATGGGTTATATTTGGAGGATGTTTATTACATGCCAATGATTGTAAGGAACATGATTTCTGTTTTTTGTCTAACAAAATTTGGTTATTCCTTCTATTTTGGAAAAGTTGTTTCAATATATGAGAATAAGGATTTTATTTATGTTGTAATAATTAAACAGGGATTGTTCCGTATAGAACCTATGTCAGGCTCACTAAACACCACAAAATTGATAAAACCAAGACAATCCAATGACTCTAGCATTAATTCAAAATATCTGTGGCACTTAAGAATGGGTCATATAAATAAAAAAAGACTTGATAGGTTAGTAAAGGATGAGATCCTTATGGGCTTGGATAGTGATCCATTACCCACCTATGAATCTTGTATTGAAGGAAAAATGACCAAAGCCTCATTTCCTTCTAAAGGAAACAGATCTGAATCCACATTGGACTTAGTACATACTGATGTGTGTGGGCCCGAGAACGTACAATCTAGAGGAGGTTATGAATAGTTCATAACTTTTATAGATGATTACTCAAGACATGACTATTTGTATTAGATGCATAAAAAGAGTGAATCCTTTGAAAAGTTCAAAGAATTTAAAGCTGAAGTTGAAAAGTGACAAAGCAAGTCATTAAAATAACTTCGATCGGATCGAGGTGGTGAGTACTTATCTAGAGAGTTCTAGTAATATTTAATTGACAATGGAATTGTTTCCTTGTTAGCTCCTCGAATACCTCAATAGAATCATGTAGCTGAGAGGAGAAATAGGACTCTATTGGAAATGGTAAGATTAATGATGTCCTATACTAGCCTTCCAGAATCGTTCTGGGGATATGCCATATAAACGAGAACATATCTTCTTAACTTTGCTCCATCCAAATCGGTGCCTAAAACACCTAGGGAGTTGTGGACTGGCCGAGAACCTTGATTGAGGTACTTAAGGACTTGGAGCTGCCCAGCCCATGTTCTAAAGTTTGAATCCACAAAGATGGAACCAAGGTCAGAAGTATGTTTATTTGTAGGATATCCTAAGGGAACTCGAGGGTGTTATATTTACATTCCTCAAGATAGGAAGGTATTTATGTCGACAAATGTGACCTTCTTAGAGGAAGAATTTGTGGGAAATCAAAAAGGAAGAAGTGAAGTAGTACTAAAGGATTTAGCTATTTCATCCAAACTAAGTGTTGATATGGATATAACAAAACAAGATGTTGAAATGGATTCAAGAGTTGAATCTGAAGGACAACCTGAACGTCAAGTTGTGCTTAGACGTAGTGGGAGGGTTGTGAGATAGCCAGATAGGTATATAGGTCTAGGAGAAGGCTTAATTTCCATCTCAGACCAAGAAGAAATGGATCCCATTATATATACACAGGCAATTAATGATGTTGATGCAAAAAAATGGCTCAAGGTGATGGAATCGGAAATAGATTCCATATACACTAATGAAGTCTAGGTCCTTGTAGATCTACCGCTAGGTATAAAAGCTATAGGTTGTAAATGGATCTACAAAAGGAAAAGAGGATCGGATGGAAAGGTAGAGACCTTTGAGACAATATTGAAGATATGTTTCTGTGGTATGATGAAAACCTATGGAAGAACAACATGGGGATGTTTTGTAGTATGGAGACAACCTATTAAAGAACGAGAAAAAAGAACGCAGAAGAAACGAACCAGCAGCGGCGATGGAGGAAGATGAGGCACATGCACATTTTGCGCAGGAGCGGCAGTGCTGGTACGTGGATGCATAGGCCAGTCACAGCCCACATTAAACACATGCTGGCGCATGCTCTGACAGGGCTTTTTGGCTCTTTAGGTTATTAAAGGGTTAGCTTGAGTTATTAAATGATTATAACCTAATTTTATGGAGCTTAATTTAGGATTATATTATGCAACCTTAATTATTAAGTAATTAAATGATGGACTTTAACCCTAAGTAAAACAATTTTAGGATGCGACATAAAGGATTATTTAATTCATAATTGATTTATTATTATTGTTTTTTTGCATAATATAATTTTCAAAATTAGTGCCATGTTATATGTTTTATTTGGTACTTTGAATATTTTATATTATGCAATGTTTGGAATTAAATTGTCCTATTATATTTTGAATGTGTTACATGAAATAATAGTAATTTAAAATAGTATGTTAGTCACCAAAGTGACCAAACTAATTAAATTAAAAATTTTCACGTATAATAATTGTCCAATTAAATGTTTATTACATAGAAAGCTTGCTAGTCACCAAAGTGGCCTAGTTTGAAAATGTTTAAACATTTAATTGTTAATATTTCAATTGTTCATGTTGATATGATGCTATGAAAATGACATAAAAGTTGAACTGAACAATTGAACTTATTAATTATAACGCTGGGAGGTCACCTAAAGGTAGACTATTGCTTATAATTAATAATATTAACGGGACTTTCTTAACATATTTGGTTAATAAGTTTGTATATCCAAAGATAACATGCATGTTGGCTAGAACATGATTGATTGTCTATTATAGTAAACTATATATTTGCTTCATGATAGGTTACAGTTGTGTATTTAAATATCACCCAAAGGAGAATTTAAATGCATAATCAAAGTTTATTATTAGTTTGAATCCATTTAGGTCTACTCAAAGTATTAATTCGTGAACTATATGTTGTATTTGCAACATCTTCTAATTTGTTCGCTTTGGGAAATGAATTATTCAAGTTCAATGGTTTGAACTATGTGGATTGGTCCAAACAAATCCAGTTTCAACTGGATGTAATGGATTTCGACTTGGCCATAGTGTTAGATGCAAGCCTACAGCTATAACTGAGACCAGTTCAGAAGTTGACAAGTATTATTATGAGGCTTAGGAACAGTCTAACAGGTTGAGTTTGAATTTGATGCAAATAACAATTGCAGATAACATAAAACCATCAATGCCTAAGATGGATAATGCAAAGGAGTTTATGTTAAAGCTTAAGGAGTACTCCCAATTAGTTGACAAATCCATGGTAGGGACTCTAATGAGTGAGCTAACAACCAAGAAGTTTGACTAGTCACAGCCTATTCATGACCATGTATCCCATATGTGAAACCTAGCTGCAAAGCTGAAATCTACGGGTATGGATGTGAGTGAGTCCTTTCTAGTACAGTTCATTATCAACTCACTTACTTTGGAGTTTGGCTAGTTCTAGGTGAATTATAACACCATAAAAGAAAAATGGAACCTTCAAGAAATTAAGGCCATGTTGGTTCACCGTTCATCTTACATTTCATCTAGGAGATAGTAGCAGCAAGCACAAACCAGGAAAAAAAGGCAAAGATAAGGACAAAACTCTTAGTAAAGTTAAGGAGGGTCGAATCTCTAAAGACAAGAGGTGCCACTTTTGCAAGAAGCCTGGTCACTTAAAAAAGGATTTCCCTAAATTAAAGGCTTGGTTTGAAAAGAAAGGTACATACTATATCTTAGTATGTTTTTAAATAAAATCTTATTGAAGTGCCTAATAATACCTGGTGGTTAGATTCTGGTGCAACTACTCATGTGTCACATGTTCAACAGGGATTCCTTTCAATCCAACCCATAAACAAAAATGAAAAGTTGTTATATATGGGGAACATAATGAAGGTATGGATGGAGGGCATTAGGACGTATAGATTGATCTTGAACACTAGGTGTTACATAGGTCTAGAAAAGTGTCTTTATGTTCCTGAATGTGCTAGAAATTTAGTTTCTGTTGCAAATTTGGATGTTATAGGATTTCAATTTAAGATTGGAAACGGTGTTTTTTTTTTATTGTATAAACACAAGTGCTATTATGATTCTGGTACTTTAATTGATTTTTTATATCGTTTCAATCTTGATGTTGATTTTGCTGCATCTCTGTTTCATGTTGACCATATTATAGGAAGTAAACATAGTGCATAAAATAAATATTCTATTTTTTGTGGCATAAAAGATTAGGTCATATAGCCAAGGAAAGGGTAGAGAGGTTAGTGAAAAATGATATCTAACCTCTATTGGATTTTTTTGACTGGGATATATGTGTGGATTGTATTAAAGGCAAGCAAACTAAACATATATCAAAGCATCCAGCCATAAGAAATAATGAATTATTCGAATTAATACATACTGACATCTGTGGTCCTATCAATGTTCCTTCTGGGGGCGGTGAAAAATACTTTATTACCTTTACTTATGACTTCTCACGATATGGTTATATTTATCTACTGTATGAAAAATCTCAGTCTGTAAACATTCTAGAGGTGTTCATTAATGAGGTAGAAAGGTAGTGTAACAGAAAAGTAAAGATAGTGAGGTCCAATAGAGGTGGTAAATATTATGAAAAATTGGATGAAAGTGGAAAATGTCAAGGTCCATTTGCAAAGTTTCTTGCAAGTCAAGGCATATATGTATAATACACAATGCCTGGTACATCGCAACAAAACGATGTAGCTAAAGGTGGAATTGTACTTTTGTAGATATGGTTAGGAGTATGTTAAGTTATAGTACTGTATCGTTGTCATTGTGGATGCATGCATTAAAGACCATTGCGTATCTGCTTAATAGGATTCCTAGTAAAGTAGTTCCTAAGACACCTTATGAATTGTGGATAGGAAGGAAACCTAGTTTATGACACCTTCATATTTGGGATAATCTGGCAGAAGTAAGGTTGTATAATCCACATGAAAAGAAGTTTAATGCAAGAACTATTAGTGGTTTTTTCATCGGCTATCTTGAAAAATCAAAGGAGTATAGATTTTACTTCCCTAACCATAGTACGAGAATAGTTGAGTTTAATAATGCTTGGTTCATTGAAAATGGTCAAATCAGTGGGAGTGGAGAATTGCAAAATTTGGATATTCATAAGAATCGTGTAGAAACTACCACATCAAACATGATTTCATCGGTTGTTATTCCACTTATTGCATTATGGATACACATCATACTGGAACAACAAATTAATGTTAAAATTCCATAAATTGACCATATTAATGAAGGACCAGCTATTGATGTTAAAGTTACAAATGATTAAGTGATATCACATGAAGTAACATTACAAAGGTCTGTAAGACAAAGAAGATCAGCTATTTCAAGTGACTATGAAGTTTACTCACTGGAGCATGAATGTGACTTGAGCATTGATAAGGATCCAGTCTCGTTCAAACAAGCCATAGAATGTAACAATTCTGAAAAATGGTTCAATGTTATGAAAGAAGAGTTGAAATTAATGGATGACAACCAAGTCTGGGAATTAGTTAAGTTGCCAGAAGGTGCAAAGCAAGTGGGTTGTAAATGGGTCTTTAAGACCAAACGTGACTCACAAGGCAACATTGAAAGGTATAAAGCCAAACTTGTTCCCAAATGTTATACTCAAAAGGATGGCATTGATTATAAAGTGACCTTCTCTCCAGTTTCAAAGAAGGAATCTTTAAGAATAGTTATGGCCCTAGTGGCTCATTATGATTTAGAGCTTCACCAAATGGACGCCACCTTTCTAAATGGTGATTTATAAGAAGAAGAATATATGGATCAATCAGAAGGTTTTAAAACCACAGGAAAGGACAAGTTAGTGTGTAAATTAAAGAAGTCAATATATGGACTGAAACAGGCTTCCTAACAATGGTATCTTAAATTTAATGATACCATTACGTCTTACGATTTTATAAAGAACACTGTTGATCGGTGTATCTATGTGAAGGTCAGTGGGATCAAGTTCATTATATTAGTCCTATATGTTGACGATGTCCTTCTTGCTACGAATAATATGTTTTTGTTACATATTGCCAAGAATTTTCTTTCTAATAATTTCGAAATGAAAGATATGGTGAGGCATCCTATGTGATCGGAATAGAACTATTTCGTGATAGATCACTAGGATTGTTAGGATTGTCTCAGAAAGGTTATATTGAGAAAATGTTAGAATGATTTAAAATGGAAAAGTGTTCTGCAGGGATAGTTCCAATTCAGAAAGGGGACAAATTTAGTTAAATGCAATGTCTACAAAAACGATTTCAAACGTAAAGAAATGGAGTATATTCCTTATGCGTTAATAGTTGGGATCTTAAGCTCAAACATACACTCAGCCATTTATCAATTTTGCTATTGGAATGCTCGACCGATATCAAAGCAATCCTGGAATGGATCATTGGAAAGCTGCAAAGAAAGTCCTTAGATATTTACGAGGCACCAGGACTGCATGCTCACATATAGAAAATCAACAAATCTCGAAGTGGTAGGTTACTCGGATTCAAACTAAGATGGTTGTGTGGACTCACAGATATCTACATTTGGTTATATGTTCCTATTAGCTGGAGGGGCAATTTCATGGAAAAGTGGAAAGCAGTCTGTCATTACTTCTTCTACTATGGAGGTTGAATTCGTGGCATGCTTTGAGGCCATGGTTCATGGATTGTGGTTGCGGAACTTTATCTTAGGTCTTGGTCCTGTCGAAAGTATCACTAGACTGTTAAGAATTTATTGTGATGATTCTGCAGCCATTTTCTTCTCTAAGAATGAAAAGTATTCCAAGGGTGCGAAACACATGGATTTGAAGTACTTGTCTGTGAAAGAAGAAATGTAAAAACATAAAGTGTCAATTGAGCATGTTCGTACAACTCTAATGATAGCGGATCTGTTAACTAAAGGCTTACTGCCCAGAACATTTATTGGTCATGTTGAACTGTGGGCATTATAGATAAGCCTTTGTTAGCATAGAGTTCTGACATGTATATATACAGATAATTGTCTTGCTTGAATTGTTATGATACTTATGAATTCAATTACAGTCACATTTGGTTTTGCTCAATTACTTGTCATCTATATTATGCTGTATACAATAATTGTTTATGTGAGATAACAAATTATAGAATTACCCACTTAATGTTAAATGAGTTGAGTTGATTATGTGATAAATAGAAGGAATCATGTTGTATAACTTATGACCGCCATGATCCCATTATCTTAATTCAATTAAGGATGACTTGATTTATTCAATGTATTGTGTGTACTGAAAGTTTTATTGTTGAATCCCCAAGTCGTAACTTGGGCCAAGTGAAAGATTGTTAAATTAATTTTAATACATAATGTGGCCTATATTACTGTAATGGATTCTAATATAAAGGTGGGCCCAAAATAATGGTGACTGGGCTTGTTAAAGGTAATGAGAGTTATAAGGGTTACTTATTAATAACCCTTCCCTCTCCCGTCCAAGAGTTATGTTAAAAAAACATATCAAGAAAAGAGGTTCTTGCACCATTGAGAGAACAGAGAAAAGTTTGAAGGCAGAGAGTGGATAAAACATTATCAAGAACATTGTACAAGACATGGATTCAGGTTTGTTTTGTTACTGTTTAATCCACAAAAATTCTAACACTTCTTCCTCTCTTTTCTTTTTCCCTCATACTCTCTCTCTCTCTTCTTCACTATCATTTCTTTTTATTATTGATAATATAATATTTAAATTCATATAGTAAATAATAGTTATATTTTTTCTACAAAGAATAATTAAAAATATGTTAAAATGAAAATTAAGAGGCCTCAAATTTTTGTATTTCTTTTTAAAATTTTTAATGTAAATATGACAATGTTTTATTATTAATAATAATTACATATTAAGATAAAAATATTTTTTATTATTGAAAATTAAATATTAATATAGAAATTATATTTTATTATTGATAATAATTATTCTTTTTATTTGATATTTTGATGTAATTATTATTTATTATATGATAAAATTCTAATATTTTAAATACGTTGTATTGTTCTTAATTTTATATTTCTATGATGATAAAATAATATTTTTCATATTAATTGTGGTTATTATTTATATGTGGAATATGTGAAAATAATATTAAGAAAACAAATAAATTGTTGTTATTTTAAATTTCTATTATTATGATTTTTTTGAGACAAGGTTAGTTTAAATTATACAGTACACTGTTGAAGGATTATTTTGTAAATTTAAAAAATGCATAAAACGGTACTTGATATTAACTAGTATCTATATAGTATCATACCAGAATTCAATCTGGTATGATATTCGTAACACTGCTGGTGACCGTAAGTTAGCCCAAGTCCGAGCCTAGCCTATGGTCTGACTAACTTATAAAACAAATTGACGTCATTTTACTTATAAAACAACGCAATGTCGTTTTAAGCCATGAATATTGTTTGTGAGTCATTTTGCTTATACGCCTCTATTACGCATAAAATAAAATGACGTTGTTTTACTCTAGACTTTTTTCTCTTCTAATTTTCTTCCCCTGCCCCCAGTAGCCACCACTATAATCACTTCTCTCTTTATTCTTTCTCTCCCTCTTTCACCCGTCAGCCCTCACTGCCACTCAACCCCTTATCACACCAGTCACTAGTCACCACCCCTTTGCCCTCCAGCCATTATCGCCCCTTCTCCTTCAATTGCCCTTTTGCATCACTGCTTTATTGCCTCTCTTCCCTACCACCACACCATCGTGCTTTTTGGCATACCTTCGCCATCCACAGACCATGGTAAAGTTCTTTCACCGTTTTTTGATTTTGATTGAAGATTGAGTTTAGGAAATATTGGAATTTTTAGGATTGTTGCCATTGATAAGGTGTTTTTGCGAACTTATACAGTCATTTACATAGGTGTGTATATGATCTTCTAAATATGCAGAACTTACACGATCACATACATGCCCAGGTGGACTTACAGAGTCATATAACACTCGTATGGACTTACAGCGTCATATAGTACCTGTGTCTATTATCATGTAAGTCTACGAAAACATAAAATGAATTACACAATCATATACACACCTATGTAAGTGATTGTCTAAGTTATATTATACTATTATGATCATGAATAACATATATATCTATATATTGGTTGCTTTAATGAGCGTATTCCTTTAGTATAGAGTTGTAATTCAATATCAGAGATATAAATGGAAACTTCTAATCCCATACGAAGTGAAGACAAAAGTCTAACTTGAAGTCAATTGAAAAGTGAAGTTTAAAATCACTTCAATAAGATTAGATCAATTGTTAGAGTACATAAAATCGAATGTTAGTGTTGTTAGAAGATGTTGGTCAGGAGTTTAAAAGGTGGAACCTCTCATTTAAAATGACATGTGGATTTGTGTAGTAGAAAAAAATGATATTAGGAGGTTAAACATTTTTAACCCCTAATTGTATAAGAGGGAAGAATGAAATGACTATAAGATCTTATGACAACAACATATTAAGGTTTTTGATAGCTTCTATAGCAATTGGTGATGAAATCCACTATTTATTATTGATACTTGATAGGTAATTTTCCAAAATTTAAATTAAAACCTCTTATCCTGCAAGTATACAAATCAGAAATTGCAATATAGGTAGGTATCATCCTACAGGGATTGGTTAGTCATCCAAATGATCCAAATTTAGTTTTGTCCAGGAAACTCAAATAGTTAGATTAGGAAGATCCAAAATATAAAAATTAAGAGTCATACATACACACTTTAGAGTTGTCACAAAAGTAAGAAGACAAATTTAGAAAATGGTGAATCAAAGTATAAATTTAACAACTTAGGATTGTCATTACCTAACTATACATTCTCTTACTTGAGCAATGTTCATTATGTTTAGTCCAAAATTTCCTAATGTCTTAGTTCTTTCACTCTCATTACTTGAACCAAATAAGCCCTGTTTAATGATGTAAATGAATTATGTAAGCTCTCACTTCCCATTTTTCACTTAACTATTAATAGGATATGAATAGATTTTTGGACAGCCACTTTTCCATTCAAGATCTCTCTCCAAATGGCAAGATGACTTGATATATGGAGTATTCTTGGTGTAAGCCCACTCTCATGGCACTTACTAACACATTTCTTAACTCCATATCTCTATGTGAGCTAATTATGGACAACCATATATCATAAACATCAAACACACCTATAACTATGAATAAAGCGAGGTACTACATAGTTTAGGCAAAAACAACCCTAATAACTACCAAGAAATCCATCAAAATATCATCCAACATGTTCATAACATATCCATACATCATTCTCAATAAACAAAATACAACAAAGAAGCAAGAAAAGATAAGTAAGGCTTATATGTTGAAGAGCAAAGCTGGAATTCTATGTTGGCAGCATTGTGTCTCCTTAAAATCCATTGATTCCATCTAGAATTCTCTTGATTTTTCTCTCAAAAATGCATTCTTGTCTATTCTTTGGATGTGTTGCACCACCTCCACCTATTCTAAGGCTTAAAATTAAGTTTTTATATCCCATTTGAAGATGAATTCCTCCTCTTTCTTTTGGATAAAAAAATCCAATAAGAATTTTATCTTGCGAAAGCCTAAAATTGGTGATGGGTTGACCCAGGAAAATTCCAGCTTGCCTTTGGTTCACATAACTTGCTTTCTCTTGGTTTCTTCTATCCTTCCATCCTTGAATACCAACTTCAAACCTGTTGATTAAGAAAAAAATTAATCACTTAATCATGCCCAAAACACATGCAATTCATACAAACATAATATAAGAAAAAGACGTGCAACAATGCCACGCAAAATTCATGCAAAACCTAATCTTAAAGATCTAATTCACACACTTTCATGCATATTCACATACATTCATACATAATCATTCAATTATATGAAAATAAGAAAAAAAATAAGCTAAACAAGTTAACAAAACCAATTTATTACGATTAACTAATAAATTATCCTAAGAAAAGTATGTATAAATGCCACCTATCAACTCCCCCACACTTAAACTTTTGCTTGTCCTCCAGCGAAATCAAACATGAAAATAATCTTAAGAGCACAAATATAAAAAACATACACGCACATAATGTCAAAAATGATGGCTACTGACTTGGAATGTTATGGAATCAACTTAATCGTAAACAATAGTTATATCACAAGTTCAATGTATTTACTTATTCCGTTATCCAAGTACTGTAATATAAACATACACATCGAGCAAGATATAAACGACTCAATTTTAAACCTATGTGACTTATATACATGCATTTACAATTATTGATTATTTATTTACTCAACTACATCATAACTGATAACTAACTACTAGCTCTATTCTTATCCCTTTTTGGGTCAGCAGAATATATATTAACACACACTCTTTTCTTTTTCTTTTTACCTACTCCATTTCTTTTAGCTTATTATTTTCATGAAAGGGAAACTAAGATTGTCTACCTATTTAATGGCTTCTAATGATAACTACATATGAATTAGCAACATTAGCTGTAAATCCAAATGTCCTATCCTAATCAACACACATGTTTATGTTAAAGCTACTTATAATCTAACTTCCTAAGTTGACATATATCGCCAGTTTAATGACATTGTTCAAATTTAAACTAATTCACTTAAAATTCCAGCCACTAAACCTCCACGTAGTCACACGATTTCACACAAAAATTGAAAAAAGTTGGCACATTAATATAAAAACATGAAAAACCATGCAAAACATAGAAAAAAAGGGGAGTTAATTAAGACATGCAATATGCAATGCAACTTGCATACCTCTTCTCGACTCTTGAACAACATATTGTCATCAATGTGTGAAAGTGATACACAACAAACAACTCCACACATAATATATACAAAAATCATAAATGAATAAAGAAAAAGGCAAGAGAAAGCTTGTTGGTATTAGTGTCGAGGATTGTGTTGGTGGTGGCTCGTGTTTTCCTGACAACTCACACTTTACTTCTTCTTTTCCTGTATCAAAGAAAATAAAACTAATATAAACAACATATGAACACAAAAATCCAATAAACATAAACAAAAACAACCTATGCTAGTTTTTAAAGTCACTAGCAAGACTTTGATCACTCTTTGGTTATAGGTGGGGTCTGAGAAATATTCTTTCTCGCTTGGTGGGCATTTTTCCTCCATAGTAGGGATTGCAACAGTGGCCATTTACCCTAAAAGTTTCTCCATGCTCATTTTGCAACTCCACAACTCCAGATGGGAATGCATTAATTATTGTGAAAGGTCCACTTCATCTAGATCTTAACTTTCTTGGAAACAACCGAAGTGTAGAGTTGAAGAGTAAAACCATATCACCTAATCATACCAACTCTTTACCTTTTCCTTGTAGAACCTGACATTATCATAAGCTTGCAGCCTTAATTCGTCCAACTCATTTAAATGCAATTTCCTTTTTTCTTGAATTGCCTGCTGATCCTAAATTATAGCCAGGATAGCTTAGTAAGCCTTATGCCAAGTTCTATAAGTAAATGAAAAGCTTTCCTATAAATCAACCTGTAAGGCATTGTCTCAATATTAGTTTTGAAAATTGTTCTATAAGGTTATACTGCATCATCTAATTTGATTGCCTAATCCTTCATGAAATTGTTGATAGTCTTTTATAAGATTTTCTTTAATTCTTTATTCACAACCTTTGATTGACTGCTGGTATGAGGGTGGTAAGGTGTAGCTATCCTGTTCTGTACTCCATATCTTTCAATAACTTGCACTATCAGCATACCAGGGATGGTCTGATTCTTATACCAAAAGTAGCATCTCATCAGGGAATTGCTCATTGATTTCTTCTTGGAAGCTTGATTCCCCTCCTTCCAATATTGACAGGTGATCAGCAATGAAATTTTCTGCTCTCTTTTTATCCTTGATCACGATATCGAATTCCTACAGGTGTAGGATCCACCTAATCAACTGAGGCTTGACATCCTTTTTGGAAAAAGCGTACTTCGAGGCTGCATGATTTGTATACACAATCACTTTTGAACCAAGTAAGAACAAAATTTATCATAAGCAAAACCTACAGTTAACAATTCTTGTCCCAATGTGGTATAATTAATATGAGAATTCGTCAAATTCCTATTGTTGTAGTGAATAGCATGTAACTTCTTATCTTTACGTTTCCCTAGAACACACCTAATTGCGTAATCATTAGCATTGCACATCAACTCAAATGGTAAGCTTCAATCTGGTGGTTGTACCATTGGTGTTGATGTCAATGCCTTGTTCAACCTGTCAAAAGAAACTAAACAATCATTATAAAAAATGAAAGGAACATCTTTAACTAACAAATGAGTAAGGGGTTTATCAATTAAAGAAAACCCTTTATAAATCAATGATAGAACCTAGTAATGCCCTAAAAATGCTTAGATCCCTCGAACATTACATGGTAGAGGAAGTTTATCAATGACTTAACTTTTTGCCTAATCCATTTCAATATCTCTATAAGATATCTTATATCCCAAAACTATTGCCTAATGAACCATGAAGTGGCATTTTTCCCAATTTAATACTAAATGGGCCTCTTCACTCTATTGGAGAACCTTATCCAAATTTGTCAAACACTACTCAAAGGAATCTCCATACACTAAAAATTCAAGCATTAATACCTTCAAAAAATCCTCAATCATATCAGTAAAAGCGGCCATCATATTTCGATGAAATGTAGATGGTGAATTGCAAAGTCCAAGCGGCATTCGTCTGTATGCAGAAGTACCATATGGACATGTGAAAGTTGTCTTGGCTTAATCCTATAGATAAATAAATATCTGATTGTAGCTGGAATACCCATCTAAGAAATAGTAGAATGCACGTCCTGCAACTCTCTTAATCATCTAGTCCACAAAAGGAAGTAGGAAGTGGTCCTCCTTTGTCATTGAGTTGAGCTTCTTATAATCAATACAAACTCTCCAACAATGACCATTCATGTGGAAATCAACTCACCCTTTTCATTTTCCACCATTGTTGTTTCAGCTTTCTTTGTTACACACTGAATGGGTAAGTGAATTAGACTTACCCATTCACTGTCTAAGATTGGGTATATAATTCCTACATCTAATAACTTAATCACCTCCTGTTTTATAACTTTCTGCATATTCAGATTCAAATGCCTTTTCCTGTCCTTCACTGGTTTACATCCATTCTCGAGATTTATTATATGCATCACAACCCTCGTACTTATCCCTTAGATGTCTGATATCTACCACCCCATCACTTTCATCTTCCTCCTTATAACATCTACTACCTTCCTCTCTTATTCATTACTCAACTGATTAGAAATAATCACAGAAAATGTTTGATTTTCTCCAAAAAATGTATACCTCAGGTGAGAAGGTAAAGGTTTTAACTTGAGGGTGGGTGCTCTCTCATTGGATGGTGGTTTCAATGGCTTGGTCCTCACTAAAGGTTCCTTCTCACTTTTCTCTTCTTCCTCTCCATCTTTCTCTCTCTTTACACTCTCATCTTCTTTATTCAATTTTAATTCCCTCACACTCTTTTTTTTTATCATTCTACTAGTTATCTCCTCTATACACTCATCCATCACATCCATTCTCATACAACAATTCAGATCGTCCTTGCTTTTCAAACTTCTATTCATGTTGAACTCAAAATTTTCATCATCAATATGAAAATTAGAAAAACATTATTCACATCAATCAACGTCCGACTAATATTCAGAAATGGGCATCCCAAAATCAATGAACAATTTCTGTCCTTAACAACATCAAGAATGACAAAGTCAACAGGAATAAAAAACTTTTATACTTTTACCAAAACATCTTCGACAACTCCAAAAGGCTTCTTTATGGACTGATTAGCTAACTGAATTGTCATTGATGTTGGCTTTATGTCATCCAAGTTCAGCTTCCTGAAAATAGACAATGGCATCAGATTAATACTAGCTCCCAGATTACATAAACATTTAGAAAATTCAACACCATTAACAATACAAGGCATAGTAAAACTCCCTGGATCCTTCAGTTTCAATGGCATATTGTTCATGATCACAAAGTTGCAACTGGATATCAATGCTACTGTTTGATTTCAATCCCAAGTTTGCTTGTGAGAAAGTGATTCCTTTAAGAACTTAATATACTTGGGCATGTGCTCCAAAACTTCTGGCAAAGAAAAACTCATAGACAACTTCTTAAAATTTTCCAAAAATTTACTGAATTAGGTCTCTATTGGATTTTGAATCACTCCCCCATGAAATGGTAATTTTGGAACATATGGTGGAGGTGGAACATATGGGAGTTCCTAACTCCTCAGTGACTTTCTCCTTACCTTTTTCCTAACTTTTCTCCACTAAATAAGTAGCTTCCTTCAAGATTGGCCCTAGTAACTCCTTTCCACTTCTCAACTAAATTCCCTTTACATGTTCTTCCTTATTAGGTTCTGAAGTATTGGGAACGTTACATAGGGTCTAGTTGATATTGCAGTTGCCAACTGACCCATATGCAACTCTAGGTTGTACAGTGATGATGCTTGATTTTTAATCAACTAATCAGTCTTCACTTGATAACTTTTCAGCACTTGATCACTCCTCGGCTATGCCTCCTCGATATTGTTCACCTTCGATCCAATTGTAACCATCGCTTCCATCATCTTTGAAAATTGGGAGCTCTGTTGTGAAAGTTGAGACTCTGTCTTTACAACCTGGGCTTCCATTTTTGCCTCTAGCCTTGATTCCTACAGGGATAACCCAAGAAAATTTTGGATGGTTTTTCCATCCAGCATTATAAGTATCAGAATATGGGCTATTACCTGACCTCTGTTGAAACCTTAAATAATGAATTTGTTATGTGCCTTTAGTGCTCATCAAATAACATTCCAATGAATTATATTGTCCACTCCACAAATCTCACAATTTTGATGCCTATAATTCCAAAAACTAGATGACGGTTACCTATTTCCTTAATGATCCAATTTCTGCAAATAAAATAGCTACTGAATCTGCTTATATAACCCTTTCTGTTCCTTCATCTGCAGTGTTTTACTCCCATCACTGTACCAAAGACGGTTGTTAGCAGCTATGTCTTCGATCGGGTCATATGTAAAATCTATGGTCTTCTTCATCAGTGAACCTCCTCCACCTGCATCAGTGGTGCTTCTTGTTGTTGAATTGACCCTATTATAAAATGTTCATAGAAAAAATTCCTCGGGTAGATTATGATGGGCGTAACTCCTCTACAAATCCTTGAAACACTCCTATGCCTCGTATAATGATTCTTCCTCATATTGCTAAAAGTTGGTGATTTCCTTGATGGTCTTTATTGTCTTTGTCAATGGGAAATATTTGGACAAAAAGGCTCACACGAACTGGTCCTATGTTCTGACTTGTTTTGTGGTAAGAGAGTTCATCCATGCCTTTGCTTGATCCTTTAGTGTGAAGGGAAACAATCTTATCTTCACTTCATCTTCCGACAACCCATTTTGTTTGAAAATATCACAAATTTCCAAAAAATTGGCAATGTGAGTATTAGGATCCTCATGTGGCAAACCATAAAATCGAATATTGCTTTGCAAAATATTAAGTAAAGTATGCTTGATTTCGTAATTGTTACTATTCACTGTTGGTTTAGTGATTCCTTGCTGGTTTGGGTTAAACCAGGGCCTCATAAAGTTCATCAAAGTTCTTTCTTCACCACCGCATTCCCTCTGTTAAGCCATTATTTGCTTAATTTGATCTTGTCTCCTTGCCTTTCTCAATTCCTATTCTACTTCGGTGATATCAAGTTCTCACAATTTCTCTGCAACTCCTGCACTCCTCTTGTGCATACACCTATTACACACAAGAAAAGAATATCAAAATAAAAATGAAAAGAAAACCCAAATCAAAACAATTCAAACCAAACTTGATAGTAGGCTTAGTCCCCAGCAACGGTGCCAAAAACTTGATAGGTAATTTTGCAAATTTTAAATTAAAACCTCTTATCCTGCAAGTATATAGATAAGATATCGCAGTATAGATAAGTATCGTTCCACAGGGATTGGTTATTCACCGAAATGATCCAAATTTTGTTTTGTTCAGGAAACTCAAATAATTAGATTTGGAAGATCCAAAATATAAAATTAAGTCATTCATACACATATTAGGGTTTTCACAAAAGTAAGAACACAAATTTAGAAAATGATGAATCAAAGTATCAATTTATCAACTTACGATTGTCATTACCTAACTATATATTCTCTCATTTTAGCAATCTTCATTATGTTTATTCCAAAATTTCCTAATGTCTTGATTCTTTCACTTTCATTAATTAAACCAAATCAGCCCTATTTAATGATTTAAATGAATTATGTAAGCTCTCACTTCCTATTTTTCACGTAACTATTAAAAGGATATGAATAGATTTTTGGAAAACCACTTTTCCATTCAAGATCTCTCTCCAGATGGCAAGGTAACTTGATATATGGAGTGCTCTTAGGGTAATCCCACTCTTATGGCCCTTAATAAAACATTTCTTAACTCCATATCTCTATGTGAGCTAAGTATGGAAAGCCATATACCATAAACAACAAACAACAAACAACATATCCATAACATTGAAAAAAGTGAGGTACTACATAGTTTAGGTAGTACAACCCTAGTAACTACTTATAAATCCATAAAAATCTCACCCAAAATGTTCATAACATATCCATACATCCTTCTCAATCAACAAAATACAACAAAGAAGCAAGAAAAGAGAAGAAGTAAGGTTTATATGTTGAAGATCAAAGTTGGAATTCTTTGGTGGCAGCTTTGTGTCTCCTTGAAATCCTTTGACTCCACCTAGAATTCTCTTGATTTTCTCTCAAAAATACGTTCTTCTCTCTCCCTTGGATGTCTTGCATGACCTCCCCCATTTCTAGGGTTTAAAATTGACTTTTTATACGCCATTAATGTTTAAAATGACATAGGAAGGAGGAAGTTGCCAGCTGGAATTTTCCAGAAAACTCTATTTTCTGTCTTGACTTCAATCCATGATATGTTATTGATTTCTTATCCAAATTAGGCATTTAATTCACCAATTTGAAGCTGAATTCCTTCTCTTTCTTTTGGATAAAAAAATCCAATAAGAATTTTATCTTGCGAAATCTTAACATTGGTGATGGATCGACCCAAGAAAATTCCAGCTTTCCTTTAAGTCATATGACTTGCTTTCTCTTTGGTTCTTCTATCATTCCGTCCCTCAAAGCAACCTTCAAACCTATTGATTAATGAAACAATTAATCACTCAATCATGCGTAAAATATATGAAATTCATACCAACATAATGTAAGAAAAAGACGTGCAACAATGCCAGCAAAATTCATGCAAATCCTTATCTTAAAGACTTAATTCACACACATTCATGCATGTTCACATATATTCATACATGATGAAATTATATGAAACTAAGAAAAAGCATAAGTTAAAAAAGTTAACAAGAATCAATTTATCATGATTAACTAACAAATTATCCTAAGAAAAGTATCACTACAAGAAAATCATCAAATAGCGGCGAAAAATTTCCGACGAAAGGACTTCTGTCGGAAAATAGCGACGGAATATCGTTTTCCGTCGCTATAATAGCAACATTTCCAACGATACAAAACGTCCGTCGGAAAAGAATCTTGTTATGAATTTTACCGACGGAAAATAGCGACGCCCACTTGGGACG
>JAOSBN010139617.1:0-26525 GCA_027563595.1 Erythroxylum suave | reverse complement strand
TTGGTTTCAATTTTTAGTTATATTTATATGGGATGCCTTGTGGTTTTTAGTTGGTTGCTCGGTAGTGCACCTTTATCATGGGATACGTGTCGGAGCGACCTGCGGGCGTCCCGATGTGTACCCTACGGTAAGGGGGTGCTACATTTCATTTACATGCATATCATTAGCATACACACATGAATTATGATTTCATACAAATTACAAAGATTGTGTATTATTTATGTCTTGAATTTTGGTTTGATTGGTTACAGGTAATAAATTTGGAATTAATTGTTACCATTAGAAAAGTGATGAATTAAAATGTATATTTAGAATAGGAAAAATGCCAAGTGGCAAGACAAATTAACATATGGAAAAATAGGATGACTAAGGCTATGGAATAAGTGACAAATGGCATAGATAAATGAGTGACGTTTGACCTGGGTAATTAATTTACAAATGGCAGCAATAATTGAGTGACAAATGGGCTAGTAATTAGGAGACATTTGGTAGCTTATAGAGGGGACGTAACACCTACATACCCGTTAGAAGGATATGCAAATGCACACACAAAATAGAAGCAAAACATACTAAACATTTCAATGTACTTCCAAAACTCAATCGAACATATATTACATATCATTAGATGTTATTTTATAAACAGAACATATCATATATACTGTGCTTATCATAATATATGCCATAAATTCCAAAGCCAACCTGTATGAAGGTTATTACAAACCATTTACATTAAAATACAATATATCTCATTACATTTAATACAACTCAAAAAAATCGAAACAACTTCCAAGCATATCAAGTGCAACATCCCGTTACCCATGTTAAGACCAAAATAGTAAATATGAGAGATTAGAAAATGCATTTCATGTTTAAGCATAATATGCACATACACGTGAATATTGAATTTTTGCACATGAAAATTATTATATATGCATTCATTGACATTTTTCTAGGTATAATTGATTTATATATGTGGAATGTGACTTGCTTTTTAGAATTGTGGGTTTTATATATTGAAAACTGATTTGGAGAATGTATTTAGTGATTTAGAACTTTTGGTGAATTTTAGGAAAAATTTCCAAAAATGTGGGGTATTACTGGGATTGATAAATGGAAATAGAAATAAGAATGAATAATATTTAAGAATTTTATAGATGACTTTAGAATTTGTGAGAAGATGATATTGAAACTTTTAGAGACATTTGGAGTAAGTTGAAGCTAACTAGCTAGTTTCTTTAGAAAAAACTAATTAAAGTCTTAGAAGCTAGATAAGTGACAAGTGTCACTTACTTAGTTTATGTTGTTATACGGTGATGCGTGGAAGACCCATTTCACGTTTCTCTTAAACTTGAAAGACTAAGTTACATCTTGACTTGGTCTCTTCTTCATAACTTTCTTCTTCAAGCTTTTTCCTTCATTGACTTTTGATTCACCGAACCTTCACGAGAGTTATATCTTGCTTTCATTTACCTTTTGCTACTCCAACTTTGTTATCTACTTCTTTTGCCTAAAGAAAAACTTAACCTAAACCACCTTCAAGATGATGTATGTGGTTGCATGAGAGTTAGGGCTTCTTGGAGTTTTTGAAGATTTTGGGGTTTTATCAAGTAAGTATCTTATTAATCCTTTAGAGTTGTTGGATTATGAAACAAAATGGTGATTTGTTGATATTTTATAATCATGAAAAATAGACTTTTTTTCATATTCACCATGAATATAGCATGAAAACGTTGGTTTGGTGATTTTTTGGTTTTGATGATCAATATGTTATAAGGTAACGTGGAGTTAATTTTTAGAGTTGAAAGATCAATAAAAATGTGCATGAGAGAAGTGCAAAAATTCATGCGAGTTGATTTATATATATACTCTATTTTTCACTGTTAATGTACGTGAATAGCTTTGAGTGTTTAAAAAGAATTTAGAGTTTAGAAATAGGTGTATGGTGATGTATGGAGATGATAAAGATTGATTGAAATGAAAGTTTGAGGAAGAAATGAAGAGAATGTAAAAAATTGAATACGCAGAAAAATAAAAGTGAAATAGTGCAGAAAATGGACATATGCATGAGTGAGGATCGGATTTTTTATGTTTGTGTTTTTATCTTGGGTTTTGTTTTTTTTTTTGATTTGTTATGTTATGTTGAATTTAAAGGGGAGTAGAGATGTGAGAGTATAAATTAGAAATGATAGACTAAGCAAAAGAGATGAACTAGGATAAAAATGAAGTTAAAAGTGTGCTAAAGTATGTTATATGCAGTGTTTTACTGAACATACATCTATATTGTGGCCATATATTGAATTTTAGACATAAAAATGGGATGATTTTTAATTTATATTAAATTAGAGACATATGTCTACAACTTTCTTGAAGAAGTCGAATTTTAATTCTATCCTTAAGAGCCCTAAAATTTAGCTTGAAGTTGAGAGTTTTGATTTGTTGTCGTATAAGAAATAGTATGGAGTATTTTGACCATACTTGTACGGTACAAGACCAAAATGTATGAATTTGATTTCTTTATAAACTTAGGACATATAGGAACATCTTATTAGAAGAAAGTGTTGTCTTAAAACGTATGATTTTAAGTTAAAAATGGCAAGAAAGGAAAAAAAAGAAGGAAGAAAACACAGCAGGTCAAGATCGTGCATCAGCACGATCGCAACTCTGTTGAAGCATGTGGAAAGTCACGATCATGCCTCAGCATGATCATGACTCTGTTGAAGCACAAGGGAAGCTATGATTGTGCCTCAGCATGAACACAACTTTGCTGATGAAGGAAGAAAGTCACGATCGTGCACGTGCACAATCGTGACTCTGATGCTTTGAAGAGGGGGGGGGGGGGACTGTTTCGAGCACCTTTCTTTCTTTTGAACATAACTTCTTCTCTTGACCTCAAAATGACATGAAATTTGAACCAACAGACTCGAAACACAATTTTCTACATCTCCACAAAAAAATTTAACCATATGAAATCATTTGGGAGAGATTGAGTTCTGAAATTTCATAATTGGAGTATTTTCATTGAACATGCTTCGGTATTTTGACAATATCTTGATCTTTATGTATCCAAATGGAAGGATTTTTTACTTGAAGTAAAATATATACATCAGGAAACAAATTTTTTGAAGAAATCTAATTTTAATTCTGTCTCTAATAATTTCAAAATCGGGCTTGAAATTGAGTCTTGACTTAGGCTATAACACTACCTGAGATAGAAATCATATTCTGCTGTTATTGAATAAACTGTATTGATGTAGGCTGAATCAGACAAAAGTTTCTTCACAAAAGTTGTATTTTACTCTCTTATATTTCAATTGGTATAAATTTTGTAATTTTTAGATATTGTAATTGAGAGATATGAGTTGTACAACTTGACAGCATGATCATGCATTAGCTAAATTTCAAATGTGCTTAGTCTACAGTATTTTAAGTATAACTTTTGGAATACTGAACCAAATTGAATGATCTTGGTGTCATTAGAAACTTAAGACAATGGGGAACATTTTTATATAAGAAATTATTGCCAAACTACTTAATTTTCATTGGCAAATTGATAATGTACAGTAGACACGAAAGTATGTTTCAGGAAAAATCTGAATTGACGAAATGAGTTATGAATTTCGATTTTAATAGTTTTATTAAGGTATAAAGCATAATTATAAATGATACTTATGTGAGTTTGGAAATATGGATGTTTACATGACAAGAATAATAGAGAAATACCTGGGATTGCCATGAACATGCATTGTGCATATTTCATATACATACATGTGCATTAGCAAACACTTATAATTTTGCTAAAGTGTGATATGTATAAATTGCTTGATATAGAGGAGCAATTGGAACGTCAACATCCAGACATTGCTAGAAATTCCAGGCATTAGCTTCGGGAGCAACCTGTAAGTAACCTAGATGGTTTCACACAATTAATTTTTTGCTTTAGAATATGTTTCAAATGATGATATGAATGTGACTTGATTATGTTGATGTTGGAAAATGGAGGTCCTAGACTTGATCTATGAATGTGATATTGAAGTGCTGCTTGTATGTGAATGTGATGAACTAAATGCTTCTTGGCATGATTGATCGATTATGAAAGATGCATTCCATACATGAATGCATGATCAGATAATGAGAGTTGTGACATGAGTAGCCACCGAAAATGAGCTTAAAGCTCCAAATGTGGTTAAGAGCCAAAGGCTCACTACGTAAAATAAGCCCTGTATCCCCGACGGAATAAGGACAATATAAATGAGCCCGGTATCCATAATGGATACGAGACAGTTTAGGTTCTCGGTCACAAAAATTTAACAATTGGAAAAGAGTCATATGAGTATTTCATATACATTTTGAATAACTATGTTTGATTGTTTGAAAAGAAAAATTGTCTTACCCTTGAATGAGAATGTGATATGTGATAATTTATGTAAAATGTAAAGATGTGAATTATATGTTATATATGTGATGTGTTGCATGAATTGAGTGAACTATCGACAATGGTTACCTTATTGAGTTCGCAAAACTCACCTAAAATTGCACGTTGATATTTCAGGACCGAGAGAGGAATTTAGCTACGAGAGATGCTACAAGAAGTATAATCTTGTCCTTTTGGGAAGAAGAAGAAATGGCTCAAAGGTCAGTCAGCTGGTATTGGAAAAATTAGATAGACTTTTTGTTTAATTTCTTCTTTCATATAGCATATTTTACATTAGGATATGATGATGCACATATATAGGTGTTTAAAAGCTACAATGTAAATAAGATTGGATTTAAGAAAACAGTTTGGAATTTGGTTTCAAAATTTGGTGACTTTATTTAAAATAGTTAATGCCATGACTAAGTTGGATATGTTGTCATGTTATAAAGTGAAGGTGAGATAGTGAAGACGTAATTATTATAGATTACATACTAGAATATCCACAGGGTGTTCTAGTATGTAATTTATGGTAATGGAGTGTTACATCAAGTCTCTCATTGGCCACTAGGTTGTCTTTGTCGCAGTACTTAAATCTTCTTATCAGGACCTACACAGAGGCAAAACCACCGTGCTAAGCATAAAGCATAGTGGGGAATAACTAAACATAGTGCATAATGGCGACTATTTTTAACAGTTGTCTAACATTCATATATATAAATACAAATTCAAATCATATCACAACAATCTCTAATTGTTCTTATTTCAAAGTAATCAAAACGTAATGACTCCAAACAAAATATGATTCATCAATACTAAACATTCTTGCATCAGAACAAAGCATATTTTCATATAAGAATACCATTACTTCAGAACATAACATAAAAGTATCTGAACTTAGTTTGCATCTGAGCTAAATAAAGGACTGAATATATATCAAATCATAAACAGAATAGCCTGTTAATCCTTTTTACAGAAGTGGGTAACGGGACCAGAACAGAAGATACCTATGATTGGTATCACAAAATAGGAGAGACTCATGTCTCAGTAACAGAAGAAACCAAGTGTCAATATTAGGAGACACCTTAGTGTTGCATGAGCAGCTGCAGAACCTTTTAGGCATGCCTATTTACCCATGACTAGGACTTAATAGTTTTAAAACAATCTATTTCAAATTTCAAAATCATAAGCAAGTAATGTAGTATATAACGTATTTATTAATTTCCTTTTTCTCAAATTGGGCATATTCACTCTCTTTTGATCAAACTCAGTATGTCTTATAAACATGAGCATTTGCATCAATATGTTAATGAAACATTAAGTCATTACATATTACATAACAACATAAAAATTTCCAATTTACAAACATCCATATCCAATTCACATCATATAATACCCTTGGAACATTTTTTTATTCCTTAGAACACATTCATCTTGAACATACATATATTTTAACAGTAGAGATATTATTAAATAATCACATATTCTTTCAATTATTTCCTCAATCAATGGTTCATAACTAGATTAATTAAAACTTCTACTTAATTAATCTAACATCATCTAGGTTTACTAAATTGCAGTGATACTCGAAAGAGTTTTGGAGGAGATTTAGTAACATTTAGGTAACGAAAAATTCATTTTCAGGCTAAAAATGCGTGTGATACATGACTGTACCCAATTTTCAGCTTGTCTCAAGACAAGTTTTTGGGTCAGTATTGTATGGCCATTCGGACATAGAAACTAAGGTTTCTAGGCAATATGTCCTTTTAAAAGAATGTTCCTATATTTCTTGAGTTTTTAAAGAAACAAAGCTAATGCAATTTGGTTCATTATTCCTAGAGTTATACCCAAAATACTACTAACTATTCTCAAACAGGGATAACAACTAGTACTTAACTTCAAGCCAAATTAAAAAAACCCTTCGAGATAGAAATAAAATTATATTCCTTCATGGAAATTTTAGAAATATTTATTTAGTTTGATCTAAAATTAAAATCATCCCATTTAGATATCTATTGATCAAGATATGGGTAAAATAATGATGTCTATTCAGTGGAACCACTACAATAAACTCACTCCAGTCTTATTATGTATAAGTAACGCCAAAGACACATGTAAATTAACCAGCAACAACCCACCAAAATTCAGAGAGAAGGAGGAGCAGTTTCAGTGTTCAAACAAAAGGAAAGATAGCAATTGTTGAGATTTGCCTCTTCAATATGCTAGGTGCCTTCAAATTACTTAAAGATATGCCAATTAGCATGTAATGCCATGTATCAATTGATTATGCTACCACCAATCTCCTTAAAATGTTGCCATTTGTCACCAATTAATTAGTCCACATGTCACATAATAATTGGTCCATTTGTCAACTATTTCCTAGTCCACTTATCACACATTGAACTATGCCAAATGTCACTCAATTATATGCTTAACAACCCTAATTTTTCATGTATCAAATTATTCTACCACTTGACATTTTCCTAATCTAAATGCCCATTTTAATACCTTAATTATCTAATGGTAACAATTAATTCCAAGTTACTGAGTATGATCCATTAACCAAAATTTAAGATATATGCAATTTACACTTATATCACAATTTTAACACCAATCACATATACTTTCATGAACATGTAACATTTCAACTAGGGTATAACTTAGGGCCTTACAGGGGATAAGTGCATTACATGTCTAGTGACATATTTCATTGATACATGGTGGCACCTTGCACCTAGTTGAATTAAGCTAATGCAGAAAGTGTTTATGTTGGAACAATCACCATCTTCTTCTTTTCTCTCTACTAAAACTAGCTCCTATCTCCCATTCCTGTGTTTTGCTTGAGCTATGCTAAATTACCACACCAAATACATGCTTTGACCCTTTACAAGATAACTAAATAGCTAAATTATTTTTGGCTTTTATCCTTACTGAAAACTAACTTATTTCCACCTTGAATTTGTGATGATCTTGCGCATGGAGGGATAGGTTAACTTGATGAATTGAGTTGGAATTGGAAGTTAAACAAGTAAGTTAAGTGTTGTTCTTTATGGAATGTTTTAATAAAAAGATTATGATGATTGAATTGAGATGGATTGTATATGATGTTAATGATGAAGTATGCTAGAATATGATGGATGAACTTGGATACTTTTATGCTTTGTTCTTGATGTATAAAAACAGTGGATTATAGTTTGTTATATCGATGAATTCGATTGGGGTTTGAATTAAAATGAAGGTGAATTTAGCTAAATAAAGTTGCTAGTATAGTGTTCTTTAAATGGGAAAGACTAGGACTACATGTATGATAGTGAATGATAGTTTCTGTTTTGTTTTGATGCATAAAAGACAGTAGTTTATAAGCTACCAATTGAAAAATTTTGAGTTGAAATTGGAGATGCATTTGATGAGGAATTGGAGTATAATTAAGTTATATTTGAGGTATAATTAATAAATTATTATGAAAATGCTTTGAATTTGGTATAAAGGTGATAAATCTAGAAAAAAATTAAAGGGAAGTTACATTAGCTCCTTCCCACGATCGTGGGAATTCTTTAGAAATGAAATTCTCTGCTTTTTCTGATTGTTGAAACAACTAAGGATAAGTTACTTTACTATTTTTTGGAAATGAAATTTTTTGCTTTTTAGGGTTGATTGAGGCTTAAAATGAACCTAGTTTGATGTTAGATTAGTTGGTTAAGTGTTTGATAAGTTTAAGTTGTTAATTGATGTTATAACTTCTGGAATGGATTGCTTGATATCAATGTATTGAAATATAGAAATTATTAGTTGTTAAAGGAATTAAGATGTTCTTATGAATACAAGTGTGATCTAAAGGATATGAGTAATGTATTAGGAATGAATAAATTAGAATTAGGAAATTATGTGAATATGTGTAATGCTAGAAAAAGATTGGTGAATGTGTTTCCGATAAATTTAGAATAATCAATTTTACTTAAGGTATTAACCTAATTGCAAACTATTTATATCCAAGCTATGATGTATGAATGGTTAAGATTTTGTGAATAAGGATACATACCCAAAAATTCAATTGAGTATACATTGAACATGACACATATACATATGCATGATTGAATATTCAAATGAATGATCAACTTAGTAATGTGTAAAATATGTGTGTATTGCATGAATAAAGAAGCACAAATTGATCGTCAGCATCCAAACATTGCTGGGTCATTAAGGCAATAACTTATCTGGAGCATACTGTGAGTTAAACTAGATGTTTTCTCACTATGATTGAATTGTTTCTATTTAAAATTCAGTTATTAAATTTTTACTTATGTGATTGTGATAATCTTGGACATTGATGGTCCAAGTGAATATGGGAAAATGTGTACTAAACTGAATGTTGAATGATGGACTTAGATTCGATGAATGTGATAAATGACTATGTACATTGAATGAAACTTATTGATAGCATACTATGTGAATTAATGCATTCCATCACATTGTTATACATGATTAGATAAAGGAGTTGTGATTGGAGTGACTAGTGTGAAAAAGAGCTTAAAGCTAAAAGATGTGCATAAAGAGCCACAAGTTCAGTTATTAATGAGTCCGATATTCACAATAGGTATGGGACAGAATATGAAATGAACCTGGTATCCACAATGATTATCGGACAGTAAATAGGCTTTCGATCACAACAAGTAAAAATGAAAGTGGAGTCACATATGCATTTGCATTTATATTTATATCTTTACATGTATCATGTGAGTGATTGTGAAGAATTACTAAATTGTGTTGATATAAATGATTGAGATAAATGATTGGATTATTCTTAAATGATTGTATGAAATGGTTGTAGTTCATGATGTATTGTTGAGATATGATGTACAATGTATCTGATATTCCATATTGAATGATGTGATACATCTGCAGAATTGGGATATACATTTGTTAATTTGGTTTATACTTCTGATATATATGTTATGACTTAGGTGCACACATCGATGATAGTTCACTCACTAAGTTCCCAAACTCATCAAATTGCAATGTTGATGTTCAGGTACCAAGGAGACCTATCTTTTAAGGTGATATAATAGAAGTCTAGTACTGTCAATTTTAGAAAAAAGAATGCGACATCCCATATTTGGGGCTAGATCCTAAAATAGTGAATTAAGTGTATTGTGAGAAATTAGAAATACATTGCATATTCATGCATCATTGTACATTCACACATATGTGGATACTTATTTTTGATACATTAAACTAATTGTACGTTCATTCATTGATATTTTCCGGGTATAATTGATTGTTAAATGTGATTAAAATGTGATTTGTGTTTATTTGCATTAAAAATTTATTTGGAGACTATTGGTAGTATTTCAGAATTTGTTTTGGGAATTTTAGAGAATTTATGAAAATTTGGGATATTTTGTAAAAATAAAATAAAATAAAAATAGAATAAGAGACAAATGGGAGAGTGACATATGTTCTTATGCATGGTTGACATGTGTCATTAAATGAGCAACCCACGTTGTCACATGTTTTTAATCTAAAAAAAATGTGTCTGAAGCTTTTGTTTTGTTCGTCACCGAAATGCTTCAATACCCAAAATGCTCTCTTCACTCATCCATCACTAAAACATCTGATACTTGATGCATACTTAGCAGTCTAGAGATTGGTATGTATAATTTTTCCTTGCTTTTCCCTCCATTCACTGAAAACTTTTCTTTAATCTCACTACTGGAGTTTTCACTGGACAATTAGTAAGTGAGTTTTACTTTTCTGGTTCTTATAATGGATTGTGCTAATGTTTTACTGGATGTAAATGGATGTATATTTGAGTTGTGTTGAGTGAGTAGTTACGGTGACATTAAGTAATGAAGAACTAAAAATGAAAGTGAAAAAAATATGTAGAAAGTGATGAAAAACCGTGAGTAAAGTTTTGTTTTTGGGTATTGTATTTGATCTTGCATTTGAGATGTTTTAGAGTTAAGGGAAAATAATGAAAATGAAAACTATATGATGAATGAGGTTGTTGTTGGATGTTAAGAGACATGCAGAAATGTATATGTAGAAAATTGATGAACAACCGTATGTGAGTGTGGTTTGATGTTTATCTGCAAATCTTGGAATTGTTGAATAGTTTGTGTTGGGATGTGCTGAGATGAAAATTTGTAAAGCTATTAACGTCTTTTTGGAATTTGTTGAGAATTGAACTCATGAAAACAAAATTTGCAGTACAAAGAGGAAGAAGAAGGTGATGGTTGCATGTATGGTTTGGTTTTTGAAGTCAGAATATGAAGTAGAGAATTTTGTTTAAATAGCTTTGAGTCTTTTAGCTATAAGTTTTTCATCCAACCTCGAAATGACTTGGAACTTGAACCAATAGCCTCCTAAGAAATTTTTCTTTCTTTCCATAAAAATTTAAAGCCATTTGAACTGATTTTAAAAATCATTAATTGAATCAAAATAAGGGAATGTGCTGGAATGATATGAACTGGAGAATTTTCCTTGAACATACTTCAATTTTTTGATTATATCTTGACATTTATATTTCCAAAATGAGTTTATTACTGATTCAAATTAAACTTGAGACATATTTCTACGATTTTCTTGAAGAAGTCAAATTTTATTTCTGTCTCTAAGACTTTCAAAATTGGCATGAAATTGAGTTTTGACTTAAGTGGTAGCACTACCAGGGACAGAAATCATGTCATGTTGTTATTGAATAAATTGTATTGATGTAGGCCGAATTAGACTAAGGTTTCTTCACCAAAGATGAAGATTATTCTCCTATACTTAAATTGGTATAAATTATGTAATTTTTGGATGTTGGAATTGAGATACATGATGCACAACTTGAATGCGTGGTCATGCATTAGCCAAAATTTCAAATGTACACAGTTTGTGGCATTTTGAGCATAACTGTTGGGCCCCAAATTTTAAATTGTTTTAGTAAGCATGAATTTAATTAATTTTGTGGTATTTTTAGATAAACCATTTTTAATTGGAGTTGATTATTATGTCAAGTTTAGGAGGATTTAATTCATAGATTGATGGAATTAAAGTGTTGATGTTGTAAAGTACATAAGGGTATTTTTGGAAGATGACTTAAGGTTAGAAGCACTAAGGCATTAAAGGAAGGGTAAGAGGGACTTTCCTCACCCATTAACGGTAGAATAGGAAGAGGAAAAGATTGTCTAATAAATATAAGAAGGCTAAATACGTGAATGAAGGGAGAAAGAGGAAGAGAGGTTTTGATGAAGTCTAAAAAGAAGAGAGCTTTAAACTAGGTCAGGAATTTTCTTAGCCTTAAAGAGAGAATTGGAGATTTCTCAAGGAGGGAAAAAGAAAGAGGAAGGAAAGAGCTTTCTTTAGAGCCAAGAATCTCAATAGTTGGTCAAGATTCAAGGTAGGTCGATTTCAAATCTCTTGAAGTTTTGAAGGGTTTGGTTCAAAGAGCTTGGGAAATATATAGGTTTAAGTAATTTTAGGGTCAATTTCATACTTGTAGTTCTATAGATTCTCAATTTGAATTTACATTGAATGAGAACTTGGTTTGTCATAGGAAACCAAGCAAGGCCGATCCAAGGAGAAGAAGAAAGGCGACAGTGAACTTGGGTTGTCAAGCAAATTAGGTGGGTAATGTATTTACAATTATTGTGTGATTTGGGTAAATTCTTGCCTATATGTGTGCATGTACAATTTGCTTAATAGTGAATAATGTCATTGTTGAAAACACATGTGATCTATGAATTTCAACCAAATTATGCTAGTGAAATATGTTATGGCATTTTGTTGAATGAAAAGATAAACAAGCATGAAAGTCTGACCATATGTTAAATGGATATGTGTTTTTGTTTAGGCGAGAGTGGAACCATTCTGTTCGTCACATGCACGTTGACAAGAGCCTTCTCCCGGTTGCTCACTTGTGGCGTATAAGCTCCGAAAAAGGACTCATTCTGTTCATAATGCAAACTTTGATTTCTCCATTCAGTTTTCATGGAACCATCGAGCCACCTATTTGTGCAATGAATCTTTGAATTGTCAAGTAAGAGGCATTTGGATGTTATGAGTTATGCGTTAACTTGCTCAATTAAGAACACTTGAATTGCTTAATACTTATACATATATATGCTTGAATTTGTGCTAATTACTGATGGCTATAAATATATTAGCCATTGAGCTGTGTAGCTCAATCCATTATCTTCCTTTTTCAAGTGCGGAACAAGACGACAGTGATCCTTGCAAGGCATCGAAAACTCCACGATAGATATAAGTCTTTTGTACTAAGTTAGTGAACATTTTTGGTTAGCTTTGTAAGTATACCAACATTGAGCACTCTTATGTATTTTGTTTTAAGTTTTGATGTGTGTGTTGACATGTAAATAAAGCAAATTCAGATTCTGATTGTGTTCAAAAGAAAAATGAGAAAGTGGAATTACATTCCTTTCCATGTTTGATTTTGTTATTTTAAAGATTGGATTCACGAAATGTACACGTGCATAATCTTATTTGTTGAATTGCCAAAGGTTATTAGTCTCAGAGTAGCATGTTAGGATTGTGGAGATTGCATTCTGAAGTCAAGGAAAATATAGAGAAAAGTATCTTCTTTGTTGACGTCACAACGTAGACATAACGAAAAACATAGACAAAAGGAATCGTCTATGATGACGTCAGAAACAGACGCAAGGAAACATAGACGCAAAGAAAGACAGACACAAAGGAAAACACAGACGAAAGGAATCGTCTGTGATGACGTCAAAAACAAACGCAAGGGAAACACAGACGAAAAGAATCGTCTATGATGACGTCAGAAATAGATGCAAGGAAACATAGACGCAAAGGAAACACAAACGAAAGGAATCGTCTGTGATGATGTCACACATAGATGCAAATGAGAGGCAGACGCAAATCAAGAGATAGACGCAAATGAAAGGCAAAAAAAAGGTTAGGGAGTTATGTTAGTTGACCCGAAGCATGTACACATGCAAATTATGGACTCACCAACACTATTCATTGACACAATTGGACTAGAATACAGATAGGCCAAAAAGGGGGTAGTTATGAGTTTTTGTGCAAAATGGTATTGGTATCCAAAACGCGATAGTTGGGCTCCAGAAGCGGGATTCGACATCTTTTGGTGTCAGAGCTTAGGCTTTTTCCTAGGCTTAGAATGCATAATATTATGAATTGTGCGCTGTGTGATTATTTGTTGCATTGTGAATTGCATTAAGTGACATGCATATAGCTAGGGAATAAGGTTGAAGTAAATTGTAAGCTAATCTATAGTGTTTATATTTGAAGGAGTAAGATGCCACCTCGTAGAAGGACACAAGGAGTTCTATAAGGATCAGTTGCACCTGACTCTCCGCTAAGAGAGAAGAGTACTGATGAGTCTGTAGCCCCAGGAAATGCTGAGGCTTTTGCAGGGCATAATAATGAGCCCTCTCAATCCCCAACCCGGGAGTCGCCTGTTCTACAGGAACAAGTGCCTCCATTAGATTCGAGGATGTTCCAAGCCTTTGCTCAGGCGTTTGTCCAAGCTATGGGACAGATGCCACAATCTTCTGCTCCGGTCCTAGTCAAGAAGGGAAAACAGTTTGACAAGTTGAGGAAATATGGAGCAGTGGAATTTTAGGGACCACTGATCCCAAGGAAGCTGAGAACTGGTTGAGAAAGACCAATAGGGTACTGGATCAGATAGAGTGTGAGGATGATGAGAAGGTGGTATATGTTGCTAGCTTGCTTCATAGAGATGCTCTTCATTGGTGGGAGAGTGTGCCGGAGAGCTAGATGAGACCTCCAGTGTTGGCATGGAAGGACTTCTCAGCTGCTTTTAAGAAGAAGTACCTGTCTGAGGTGTACATTCAGCAGAAGCAGAGGGAGTTTCTGAGTCTCACCCAGAGGGAGATGACAGTGAGCGAGTACGAGCATCAGTTTACACAGCTATCTTGGTATGATATGATACTAAGTGAGACGGCTAAGTGTTGTAGGTTTGAATCAGGCTTGCATCTAGCCATCAGAGAGAAAGTGGTAGTGTAGAATTTTTGTGACTTTCAGCAGCTGGTTGAAGCGGCATTGAGGGTTGAAAACATAGAAAACATAAAGAGTGCTGTGAATAAAAAGAAAAAAAGGGAGAGAGCAGTTCAAGAGGGGAGGTAGTACTCCTATGCCAGAGAGGAGTGCCAGGAGCTTTCCTATGCAGTATGAGGAGAGGAGCAGTGGGGCAAGTAAGACCAGACAGATGAGGATTGTCTCTCATCAGGCCTCAACAGTAGGAGGCAGTAGAAGGGGAGAAGGGGACAAGTCATCCCTCCCTAAGTGTGACCATTGTGGCAAGTTCCATGGAGGAGAGTGTTACAGATTGACTGGAGCTTTTTTAAGCGTGGAGAGAAGGGGCATATGGCCAAAGAGTGTCCTCAGTATGCAAGACCATAGAGAAGTCATATACAAGTTTCCAAGAGGTTTGAAACTATGGGGCACAAGACTGCAATAGAAGCGGGCAGCGCTGGTACAACTAAGAGGGTGAATCTTCAAGGGAGACCCAAGGGGCAAGCACCAGCTAGTGTATTTACAATGACACGCGAGGATGCAGAGACCACTTCAGAAGTTGTGACTGGTACGGTTAAATTGTTTGATGTTGATGTTGTTGTCTTGATTGATCCGGGGTCCACCCACTAATTTGTTTCTTCATGTAAAACTATGCATGGCAGAGAATTGAGCCCATTGGATACTCCCTTGATGGTGAGTACTCCAATCAGCCAGTATATTATTATCAGTCAAGTTTATAGCGACTGTGAGATATATATTGGAGGGGAACAATTAGTGGTGGATTTGATGCCTTTGAGAATGGGAGGATTAGATGTAATTTTAGGTATGGACACCTTGGAGAAATATAATGTCACCTTGGATTGTAGAAAAAAGAAAGTAGAGTTCGAATTGGACAATGGAAGAAAGGTGGTGTTTGTGGGAGATAGAAAAGTAAGCTCGCCTAGAATTGTTTCAGCTTTGACAGTAGAGAAGATGATGAGAAAAGGGTGTAAAGTATATTTGGCCTATGTGATAGGCGAGAGGGCTGATAAAAAGAAGTTAGAAGATATATCTGTGGTCAGGGAATTCTCGGATGTCTTTCCTGAGGAATTACCAGGACTATCACCACCTAGGGAAATTGAATTTCCCATTGAACTTCTTCCAGGCACAATGCCAATATTGGACCACTTTCAGAACACGTGATGGAAACTTTGAGTTCTTAGTTATGTCCTTCGGATTGACGAATGCCCCTACAGCCTTTATGGACTTAATGAATAGAGTCTTTAAGCTATACTTGGACCAATTTACCGTTGTCTTTATTGATGATATATTGGTTTATTCCAAGAGTGATAAGGAGCATGAAGAGCATTTGAGGATTGCATTAGAGACATTGAGGAAGAATGAGTTGTATGCCAAATTCGATAAATGCGAATTTTGACTAAAGGATGTAGTGTTTCTTGGGCATGTGATCTCAAAGCACGAGGTACATGTAGATCTGAGAAAAATTGAAGCTGTGGTAATATGGGGAGCACCTAAGAATATAGCTGAAGTGAGGAGTTTCTTGGGTTCATCTAGATATTATAGAAGTTTTGTGGAGGGCTTTTCTATGATAGTTGCTCCACTTTCTAAGTTAACAAGGAAGAATCAAAAGTTTGTGTGGACAGATAAATTTTAGAAGGGTTTTGAGGAGCTTAAGTATAGATTGATGAGTGCACCGGTTCTGACTTTGCCTTCCGATAATGATGGGTAATGGTATATAGTGATGCCTCAAGGAAGGGATTAGGCTGTGTGTTGATGCAAGGAGATAAGGTGATTGCCTATGCTTCTAGGTAATTAAAGCCCTATGAAATGAATTATCCTACGCATGACTTAGAGTTGGCTGCCATAATTTTTGCATTGAAGATATGGAGACATTACTTGTATGGAGTTACTACTAAGGTATTCACAGACCATAAGAGCCTGAAGTATTTGATGAGCCAGAAGGAGTTGAACTTCAGACAAAGAAGATAGATTGAGTTATTGAAAGATTATGATTTGATGATAGACTACCACCCAGGAAAAGCTAATGTAGTAGCGGATGCATTAAGCAGAAAATCGACTATGGCATGTGTAAAGACAGTATATGTTTCTTTGTTGAAGGAATTAGCCAAACTTTGGGTGACATTGAGGCAAGTAGAGCCTGATTGTGTATTGGCTAACTTTAGAGTGAGACCAGTATTGACTGAGAAGATTAAAGAATTGTAGGAATAGGATGAGTATTTAAGCAGGCTTTGGGAAGAGATTAAAAATGATAAACCTTCAGAAATAGAGATAAGAGAAGATGGATTAATGGTGGTAGGTAACCGATTATGTATTCCAGATATGCAAGAGTTGAAAGATGAAATTCTTGATGAGGCACACAATGCTCCCTATGCGATGCACCCAGGGAGTACAAGAATGTATAGAGATTTAAAGGAGCATTTCTGGTGGAAAGGAATGAAGGACATTACGGAGTATACTAAAAGATGCTTAGTGTGTCAACAAGTCAAGGCTAAGCACCAGGCACCTTCAGACAAGCTTCAGCCTTTGTGTATTCCTGAATGGAAGTGGGAAAATATTACGATGGATTTCTTAATGGGGTTGCCCAGGACTAGTAGGAAGCATGATGCACTATAGGTGATAGTGGATAGGCTGACCAAGTCAGCTCATTTCTTGCCAATTAAGCGGACAGATTCTTTGAATGCTTTGGCCAAGAAATATATGGATGAAATAATCAGACTACATGGGATTCCAAGTTTGATAGTTTCAGATAGAGATCCTAAGTTCACTTCCAGATTTTGGGAAAGCGTACAGGAGGCTTTGGGAACTCAATTAAACTTTAGTATGGCTTTCCATCCACAAACTAATGGATAATCAGAGAGAATTATACAGACTTAGGAGGAAATGTTGAGAGCTTGTGTTATGGATTTCAAAGGCTCATAGGATGATCATTTGCCTTTAGCTGAATTTGCTTGCAATAATTCCTATCATTCGGGGATCCAAATGGTACCTTATAAAGCTTTGTACGATAGGAGGTGTAGAATTCCTATTTTTTAGGATGAGGAACGTGAAAGGAGGCTTTTAAGGCCTAAGTTGGTGTAAGTCATAGTGGATAAGATTAAATTGGTGAAATAGAGGATCAAAACGGATTAGGACAGAATGAAGAGCTATGTGGATGAACATAGAAAAGAGATGGAATTTGAAGTTGGAGACAAAGTGTTTCTTAGAGCCTCTCTGGAAAAAGGTCTTGAGATTTGGTAAGAAGGGTAAGCTTAGTCTGAGATACATAGGACCTTATGAGATCATTGAGAGGATTGGGCCTTTAGCTTATAAATTAGCTCTGCCAACGGAATTAGCTAAGGTTCATAATGTCTTCCATGTATCGATGTTTAGAAGATATCGATCCAACCCCTCACACATAGTTTGACCTTCAGAGGTTTAGTTAAGGGAGGATTTGACCTATGAGGATCGACCAGTGAAGATTTTGGACTCGAAGGAAAAGGTTTTGAGAAATAAGATAGTAAAGTTGGTAAAGCTCTTATGGAGGAACCATTCAATGGAGGAGGTAACATGGGAGCCTTTGGAAACTATGAAAGAGAAGTATCCACATCTTTTCAATGGCTCAGGTAAAAATTTCGAGGACGAAATTTTTCTAAGAGGGGGAGAAATGTTGGGCCCCAAATTTTAAATTGTTTTAGTAAGCATGAATTTAATTAATTTTGTGGTATTGTTAGATAAACCATTTTTAATTGGAGTTGATTATTATGTCAAGTTTAGGAGGATTTAATTCATAGATTGATGGAATTAAAGTGTTGATGTTGTAAAGTACATAAGGGTATTTTTGGAAGATGACTTAAGGTTAGAAGCACTAAGGCATTAAAAGACGGGTAAGAGGGACTTTCCTTACTCATTAAGGGTAGAATGGGAAGAGGAAAAGATTGTCTAATAAATATAAGAAGGCTAAAAACGTAAATGAAGGGAAGAGGGAGAGAAAATCAAAAAGGAAGAGAGAGAAAGAAGAAGAGAGGTTTCGGTGAAGTCTAAAAAGAAAAGAGCTTTGAACTAGGTCACGAATTTTCTTAGCCTTAAAGAGAGAATTGGAGGTTTCTCAAGGAGGGAAAAAGAAAGAGGAAGGAAAGAGCTTTCTTTAGAGCCAAGAATCTCATTAGTTGGTAAAGATTCAAGGTAGGTCGATTTTAAATCTCTTGAAGTTTTGAAGGGTTTGGTTCAAAGAGCTTAGGAAATATATGGGTTTAAGTAATTTTAGGGTCAATTTCATACTTGTAGTTCTATAGATTCTCAATTTGAATTTACATTGAATGAGAACTTGGTTTGTCATTGGAAACCAAGCAAGGTCGATCCAAGGAGAAGAAGAAAGGCGACAGTGAACTTGGGTTGTCAAGCAAATTAGGTGGGTAATGTATTTACAGTTATTATGTGATTTGGGAAAATTCTTGCCCATTTGTGTGCATGTACAATTTGCTTGATAATGAATAATGTCATTGTTGAAAACACGTGATTTATGAATTTCAACCAAATTATGCCAGTGAAATATGTCATGGAATTTTATTGAATGAAAAGATAAACAAGCATGAAAGTTTGAACATATGATTAAATGAATATGTGTTTTTGTTTGGGCGAGAGTGGAACCATTTTGTTCGTCATGTGCACATTGACAAGAGCCTTCTCCCGGCTGCTCGCTTATGACATATGAGCTCTGAAAAAGGACTCATTTTGTTCGTGGTCCAAACTTCAGTTTCTCCATTCTCTTTTCATGGAACCCTCGAGCCAGTTGTTTGTGCATTGCATCTTTGAATTGTCAAGTAAAAGGCATTTGGATGTTATGAGTTATGCATTAACTTGCTCGAGTAAGAATACTTGAATTACTTAGTACTTATACATATATATGCTTGAATTTGTGCTAATTACTAATGGCTATAAATATATTAGCCACTGAGCTGTGTAGCTCAACCCATTATCTTCCTTCTTCAGGTGCGGAACAAGACGATAGGGATACTTGTAAGGCATCGAAAACTCCAAGATAGATATAGGTCTTTTGTACTAAGTTAGTGAACATTTTTGGTTAGCTTTGTAAGCATACCAACATTGAGCACCCTTATGTACTTTGTTTTAAGTTTTGATGCGTGTGTTGACATGTAAATAAAGCAAATTCAGATTCTGACTGTGTTCAAAAGAAAAATGAGAAAGTGAAATTACATTCCTTTCCATGTTTGATTTGGTTATTTTAAAGATTGAACTCATGAAATGTACACGCGCATAATCTTATTTGTTGAACTGCCAAAGATTGTTAGTCTCAGTGTAGCATGTTAGGATTGGGGAGATTGCATTCTAAATTCAAGGAAAATAGAGAGGAAAAATATCATCTGTGCTGACATCACAACGTAGACTCAAAGGAAAACACAGACGAAAGGAATTGTCTGTGATGACGTCAGAAACAGACGCAAGGAAACATAGACGTAAAAGAAGACAGATGCAAAGGAAAACATAGACAAAAGGAATCATCTGTGATGACATCAGAAACAGATGCAAGGAAACATAGACGCAAGGGAAACACAAACGAAAGGAATCTTCTATGATGACATCACACATAGATGCAAATGAGAGGCAGATGCAAATCAAGAGACAAACGCAAATAAAAGGCAGACAAAAGGTTAGGGAGTTATGCTAATTGACCCGAAGGACGTACATATGCAAATTATAGACTCACCAACGCTATTCATTGACACAATTGGACTAGAATGGAGATGGGCCAAAAAGGGGGTAGTTATGAGTTCAAGTGGTTGAGCAAAATGGTATTGGTTTTCGCAATGTGATAGTTGGGCTCCAGAAGCGGGATCTGACAATAACTCATAAAATAATGAACTAAATTGAGTGATCTTGGAGTCATTACAAACTTAAGGCACAGGGGAACAATTTTCAACCATAGAGTGTTACAAAACTTCATCATTTTCTTGATCTTATTGATTATGGAAATTTGACTGGAATGGGAAGCTTGCAGCAAAAGCTGGAATAGTGAATGAGTGTGTGAATTTTGACACCATTGGAGTACGTCTACTTATAATACCCGAGAATTTGTCATTGCACATGCATGATACATGATACATTTATATATGTGTTTACTTAATTACATAAGTAGTACAGTAATGTGAAATTGTGTTAATGTATATAGGAGAGCAAGTAGCGCAACCACATTCGAATATTGCCGGAACATCAAGGATATAAGCTTGAGGGAGCAATTGTGAGTAACCTAAGATGGTCTCACTTTAATTTGATATGATATTACTTAATTGAATTTGATATATGATGAATTGTATTGATTGTGTATTGAATTCCAGATAATAATTCTCCAAGGCGTTCGATGCATGTAAACATCATTGGAAGTGCTACTTATATGTGAACGAGAATTAATAATTGAATTTGATATGTACTGATTGTGTTCTGAATTCCGGACATGAATTGTCTAAGGAGTTTTGATGCATGTGAATATCATTAGAAGTGCTACTTGTATATGATTTTCAACTAAAAGTTATTGATTATTATGACTGACTGACTAAGATAATGTAAATGAAAGTGATTGATTATAGTGAATGAATTGTGGCATTCATTTCATTTCAATATATGTAATATAAAGGCAGTTGTTACTGGTGTTATTACTGACTAAGACTACTACTGAAAAGAGCTTAAAGCTCAAACATATGTGGTTAGATCCTAAGGCTCATTGCGATCAACGAGCCCGGTGATATAGGATACTGAAAAAGTACACAGTCATAATAATGTAAAAATGAATGTGAGTCTCATACATATATCATTCACATATGATTTGAATTCATTGGATGATTTCTAAATCTATAAGAATGTTACATGTTTGAATACATGGTATTAAACCAATGATTGTGTTTTATTCAAATGTAATGAAGTGATAGGTTGATTAAATTTTCTGACTGAAATACAACTTTTTGGTAATAGAACTTGATGCTAATCAAGTTGATATGAACTGCGTGACAATATGTTTCTAATTGATTGTGTTTTATAACATGAGTGAACCATCAAGGATGGTTACTCTACTAAGTTCGAAAAACTTATCAAAATTGCACTGTTGATTATTTTAGGTTCGAGAATCCATAGAAGGTTATTTTGTGCAACTTTGACAATTAGATATAGCTCAAAGGTCGGTCTGTGGGGAATTGAAGACATAGTTTGTTAATAACTTTTGTGCATTCCTCATGTTTGTAGCATACTATGTAGATTGAGTTGTTTATGCTCATAGGAAGATGTTGTATATATATGGATGATGTTTAACTTAAAGTTACAATGCACATTATGGTTATGATATAAAATGAGGAAATTTTTTATGTTAGCAAATGTGTGATTTGTGATTTTAATTTTGATGCCATGGGATACAGTGAAAGAGAGATAGTTAACATGTCATTTTTTTCAGGCATGTGCACATGTGACCAAAAGGCGCATGTGCATTTATTAGATGGGAGTGGGGTGTTACAATTATTGGTATCAAAGCATGGTTGGCATCTATAGGGATATGCAGGAAAGTTAGGTTTAAAATGATATGAAAATTTCGGATGATAATTGAAGTTATTGTGTGTTATAGGTTATCTGACGTAGGCGATCAAATGGAACACTCAGCTAACATAGGATCAGAAAGCGCTAGTAGGGAGTCGTCAGTATCTCAACTTGAGAGAAAGCCTCCAAGGATTTCCAAGAAGAGGGAAAGGACATATGATAAACTAGAAAAACAGAGGGCTGTGGACTTCTACGGAAGCACAAACCTTGCAGAGGCTAAGGGATGGTTAGAAAGAATTGAGAGGGTCCTTGATCAGATGGACTATGAGTCGAAGAGGTTCGGCTATGCTATATCTCTACTGCAAGGCCCAGTTTAGCAATGGTGGAAAACTGTTCCAGGCAGTACCATAAGGCCTTGTAGTTTGAGATAGGAAGACTTTCTAAGAGTCTTCAAGGAAAGCTATATGCCTAAGATCTACATGGATAGAAAGAAGAAAGAGTTTATGGATTTGAAGCAGGGCAATATGACTGTAGCAGAGTATGAAGTCAAATTTAATGAATTGATGGGTTATGCCATTGTCTTGGTTCCTACTGAGGAAGACAAGTGTAGGAGGTTTGAAGACGACCTGAATATGGGAATTTGGATGAGGTTAGCTATTTTTAATCTCGGTAATTTTACAAAATTATGAACTGCCTCGATCCGTATTGAACAGTTGTTGAAAGCTAGTCAAACTGAGCACAAATCTGAGTCAAGACAGAAGAGGCCCAGTGATACTTAGGGAGATTTTGGTAGAAAATTTAGTAAGCATCAAAACCAAGCTTTCAAACCACCAATTAGATCTAGATAGTCGGGATTCAGACAGAAAGGTAGTTTTGTATAGTCTAGGAATAATAGAGGTATAGTATCAGGTCAGTTCCTAACTTGTGAACATTATGCGAATAAACAAAGTGGTGAATGCTGGAGGTTTGATAGGATCTTGTCTGTGGTACAGCTCAATTGATCATCAGATCAAGGATTGTCTTATGATGTTTGGAGCATAGTATGGTGGAAGAGGAAGTATGGCAGCAGAACCCACTGTTTAGTAGAGCCGAGCCAGTGGGATTGGATAGAGAGGTCTTGGCAGAGGCAAGATGAGTTCTGGAAATGTTACTAGAAGGATTAAGGTGCGGAGAAATCAACTGCAATCTCAGGGCAGAGTTTATGCCATATCGAGGCAAGAGGCTCAAGAGTCTCCAGATGTCATTGCAGGTGTGTAATCACTATTTACTTTTGAGGCTTATGAATTACTAGATCCTGGATCTACACATTCATTTATCACACCACATATGGCATCTAGATTGCATTGTGATAGAGAGTTATTAAGATGTGGATTAGAGGTGAGTACACTGATAGGTAGTACCACCGTGATTAGGGAGCTCTATAAGAAGTGTTTGATTTGAATTGATCAAGCAGAGTTAGAAGTAGACTTGATTGTATTACTGTTAAAGGAGATAGATATTATTCTATACATAGATTGACTTACTACTTATAGGGCCATTATGAACTGCTATACGAAGGAAGTAATTTTAGAGTCTCCTAATCAGCTGAGAGCAGTGTTCAGAGGTATTAGCCAAGCAGCACCAGCTATACTGATCTCATTTGTGAGTATTTTGAAGTTAATGTATGGTAGATGTGAGGCTGATCTGGCCCACGCGATTGATACCTAAGTTGAGCAGAGTGTACAGGATATTCCTGTGGTTAAGGAATCCTTGGATGTGTTTCCCACTGAATTACCTAGTTTGCCTCCAGATCGAGAAATGGAGTTCACGATTGACTTAGCTCCCGGTGTTGCTTCTATATCCATTCCTCCGTATAAGATGGCACTGTGGAACTAAAAGAGTTGAAGAGTCATTTGCAAGAACTGCTTGAGAAGGGATTCATTAGACCTAGTGTTTCACCCTGGGGAGCTCCAGTGTTATTTGTAAAGAAGAAGGATGACACTTTGAGGTTGTGCATTGATTATAGGCAACTCAATCAGGTTACAGTAAAGAATAAGTACTTGTTGCCTAGAATTGATAACTTATTTGATCAATTACAGGGAGCTCAAGTGTTCACTAAGCTTGATTTGAGGTTTGGGTATTGAACATACTTCAGTATTTTGATTATATCTTAATTTGTAGATTTCCAAAATGAGTTTATTCTTACACTACAAGAAAACAGTGAATTAGCGACGGAAAATACGAAAGAAATGACAAATATTCTGTCGGTATTAAACATTACCGATGGAATATACTGACAAACAAAAACATCAGAGATTCGGACGTAGCTAACCTTACCGATGGTAAGGAAAATTTTCATCGATAAGTTTACAGACGGAAAAGTATGACCATCGGTAATTTCAACCAAAAAGTTCCCGACCGTCACGCTTTTTCCGTTCATAAGTTACCGACAGGCTATAATTTTCCAACGCTAACTTTACCGATGGTATGTTCCTAAATCGTATGTAAATTTAGCATTGGAATGATTTAATGCCATCGGTAAATTTACCGACGGTATGATAGTTTCCGTCGATAAATTATTTGCAGTTACTGACAGAAATTATCTATTTTTCCATCGGTAAACTATATGATTTAATTTTTTTAAAATGTATATTTTCATTATATTTAAATTATAGCTGTCGAAAAATTTTAATAACTAAATATTTGTAATATATATTAAATTTGTTAGAAATAATTAAATAGAAATGTTGATTAATAATTAAAATTAAAATATCTTAATTGATAATAAAAATGTTACCTTGTAAATAATAATATTTGTAATACAAAGTAAATGACCAATACTACCCTATTGATCTGGAGGTGGAGGATCGTCTAGTTGGTGCGGTGACCTGCTACCCTTACCCTTCATGAATTCACCCATCTCCCGACAGAACAGAGCGTACTGGTCCAACGACTGTTGTTGCACTTCTATCGTCTGTTGCATCTACTGCATCTGCTCCAATAATGTCAGCATTGTGCTCTCAAGCACCTCCACTTTATTATTGTTGGACCGCCTAGCAAATGCTGTTGTATTAGATGTGGAGGTTTGCGAATAACAAGTATTCGCAAATGATCCGAGTCCGAATATCCTCCCACGACGATCCTTACCACCAACTGCTTCCAAGTATGTGTCAGCCTCATCAACATTTTCGGATTGCTGAGATCGCCGCTCAATAGTTTGCTGTATTGGTCCTATCAGAAAGCAATCTTTATATATTAGTAAGTGATAATTATGAAGCATATTATTAATATTAAATCATAAATTTCACTTACATTTACTTCTCTTCAACGTTCGTTGACGAATGTCACTACGTCATGCTTCTTCGTATGAGTGCACAAAAAAAGTTGACGGGGTGTAGGTGTCACGCCCAAAGACTTTCCTACATAGGTATAAAATGTTAATTATAACTAAAATAGATTTTAAAAGCAAATTCAATTAAAATACAGCAAAGAAATGAGATGAGAAAATAACTGTTAATTGTAGATACTTACAAGTCTTTGTGCATGTTCTTGGTGGGTAATAGATCCTTCTGTATGTATAGGAAGACTCACTCCCTCGGGTCCTCCAAGTCTGTTGGCCGAATTATGCTGTGAAATTGACATCGCCGCAGGTGATGTCGAATACGTCAGCCAACGACTCCAAATGTCTTCAAAAATAAAAGGCGGTCGTACAGCTGCTCTGCGTATCGTACCAACAAAATCACAATATCGTGTATGCACTCTCGACTCCCATACTCGATATACGATCTCATCTAATTGAGGGTCCCAAAAAAATTCTTTTTGTAACAAAAGGAAATATATTTGATAAATATTGTTGATGTAATAATAGTTATCAAATTAATGTAAACAATTAATATTAAAAAAGGAAATAATTAATTCTATCGTACCTCAAACTCATGATAGTAAAATTCTTTTGTGGCCTAAGAGATATTCTTCTAACAATAGCACTTAGGATCAATCTTCTCCTTAAATTTTGATGTCATATTCCTCGAACAGGGTCCAGATGGAACAAACCTATAATATACAAACAAATAAATTTATGCCATTTTTAAAATTGTAACATATAACTTAACTATAACATATAATGGTAAATGTATTTTCACTTACAGATTATTGACTACTATGATGTATTTTCTTCCATCAGGTCCCTTAACTCCAGGCTAGCGGTCGTCTCCTTCATCCGCATTGTTTACCCCTGATATCTCTGTCGATACAGGGGGACTAAATGATGAAGGAGTAGTAGATAGTGTAGCCTCATCAGCCAGTGGAGGGGGTGGAGGGGGTGGAGGTGAATCATCAGTAGGTCCTACAGCACAAGATCCTTCACCTCTATAGTATAAACCTCCGAATCTTGGTCTAATGTATGAAGGTATGCCAGTATCTTGTCTTTTTTTTTGGTGTCATATTTCAATCTGAATCAAATTTTGATTGAAGTTTATAGAAATAATGCATTTTCATTGCAATAATTTATACAATATATTGAAAAGGAAATAATTGATTTGTTCATACAATATTCAATTACAAACACAAATTAATC